>JAVTVY010014179.1:0-56657 GCA_036873755.1 Hanleya hanleyi | reverse complement strand
TCTGAGCTGGCCTACTTTTGACAAAAATTTCTGGTGATTTTTGATGAAAATCACTGGTGATTCTGACTTCGGCTGTGCTCATCTTGGGAGTGGGGATTTCCAAGAGTTCAGATCGCGTCGAAGTCCTGATGCCTACCCTACTTCGTAGGTCCTGTGACGTTAGTCACGCTGCCATGTTGAGCAGTTGAGCAGTCACATAATAAAGTGATTCTCATAATTACTTACATTTTTCACTAAATTTGACAGTTCTGTCATCCCGTGTTATATAATGTCTATTTTCAAAACGTGTGCACACTGTGCACGTGTAATCCCTCTAATAATTCAATCAGAGGAAGTGAAATTTTCCAACATAAAATCTGGGGTGATCAAATGTTTAAGAACAACTAATTGACAAAATGGATCAAATCATGCAAATAATCCGTTATTTCTTCATTATCTTAATGATTTTAGAGGGTGATGAAATTTATTAGATTGACTGTCATGTGATCGAATTTTGAATGCAGGATTGAATTATTAAATGCCATGAATTGAAAACAGTTCAAAATTCTGAAGTTTTATTTTCAGAGACCCAATGGGAGATAACTCTATTACCTGATGTCCTCCATCATACAGCCGTAGAGTTTGAGCATGCTCACTGTGAGGTGAAGCCGGTGACAGTGAACCATCTGTTTACAGTACTTGGTCACGAAGTTCAGACACGGGGGGAGGAGCCAATCAAACAGCATCTATGGACACATAAGACATATTAAGGACTCGAGGCCCGGGGTAGCGCTTGATACTAGACACCCTCGTGCATTCTGTCTCATTTCATCACAACCACTTCACATACATATATATGTTTTATATGGTTGGAAAGATCACGATTCGGGCGTTCCAAATAAAGTAAAAATTTAATTCTTACGTTTATTTCACCGGTTTTGTTGCAGTTAGAAAACAGTTATTTCAAAAAAATAATGTCTTTTTTATATCGCTAATTTCACCTATTATTTTACAAGTAACGAGTCCGAGATTTTGCATGGCGATAATAAACCTTTCAAACCAAACAAGTGTGTCTCAGGGTTTTTTTTAAACTCTTAGAAAAAGTTTGAGAGTGTTGTAAAGTTTATTTTTTGAAACAAAATGAAAGAGACACATTTGTTCGGACTGTAATGTATATATTATGCTCCCCAAAAATTGACATGATCGGATGAAAAATAGAGAAGTTATTAGCAAGTTTGTATGTACCAGCTGTGTAAAAAAAGATGTCGGATATAGACCGTAAACAAAAATAATCTACTTTTCAGATGATATTCTGTAATTATTATCCGCTACTTCATGATAATGACACAATATTCTCACACAACATATAGGGATTATAGACCAAACGTTCTTTAATCACTTTGGAACAATATATTTTGAGAAAGTGTAGAAAACCAGTCACGAATATGCCCCGTTGGTCAGTTTTCACGCCTTCCGAAATCCCTCACCGCGGGTGATTGAGTAGACGTCGAGCATTCTATAGAAGGCTTACAGAGATGTGATTTGCGGCAATTGGACATTCATGGATTTAATTGCCGACTGAAAAGGTCTAGCTCAAGGAAAGAGAAGAAAACAGGAAATGGTCAGTCCACAGACCTCAAACGGGAAAAAACTGGCAGCGGCCATTTCCGGTGTGGAGTTAAAAAACTTTACTATTATCGCGAAAGTATACAATTTGCGGGAATAATGTTTGCCTTTTTTATAATTATATGTACGATGGTGAATACGGAACGTATTTATTTTGAATGAATACCTCACTTTCTACATTTGCCGCATGTATAATGCGATAATGCAGTATGAAGTAATACTGAATCGGAGGTATATATGATCGAACAGCAGGAGTCGTGTAATAATGTTTACCAAAGTTTCTTTTTGCCTGCATGCGTGTCCTACTAATCTTGTAACGTGTTATTCCCATGATTGTGTTGGCAAGTAAGATATGTTGATAGAATGTCAAGTGAGATATTAAGAAAAACATTACGCAAATTCGCAATATATATATCTGCATATACCATATGCTTTCCAGAAATGGTTGACCACCTGAGCACTGTGTTTGTATTTTTTTATTTTGTCATGTGGCGCGAAAACACTGAGATAGACCATATAATTTCCTGTTCAATATTTTGTAAACGATGGCGGCTTTGGCATGAATGTAGTAGAAAAACAACTAATTATAATAAATGAGCCCAGCGTGCGAATTGTGTGTATTGCAGTGACAAGTAATTAGCCAAGGTGCGAAGTCACAGCAGGTGATAACACCGACTGTGAGTAATGCGCGCTAATCCCCACAGGGCAGAGTTCTTCCACAGACAGTGAATTTTTGAGAGCTAAAATTTCACGTTTGCAAACATTTTTTAAGGAAAATAACAGAAACACTTGATAGGTTTTTTCTTCAACTTTTGAAATATGCAAAGAAAAAAATATCGATAGTTTGAGCCTATTCCCCGGGCCTCGAGTCCTTAAATAAGGACTGATCAGAAAAAATAATTACATATAGGATGGGGATAAAGCAACCACCCTTTTTTCTTCAGCAATCGAAAATAACCTCAGGAAATGTCAAATGCTGACCTTAATGCTGATACACTGGACAGTTTTTACCGAGGCAGCTGGGAAATAAATTCACATGTCATGGCTGACGATACAAAAAGGCTGAGGTAAAATCTATGTTTTTTAATTCTGCCTAAGCAATTTTTTCGCCAAGGTTAATTCCTTATTCACGAGGACTGTATCATTTGTCCAATTTCCCTCATGTTAAAAGGCAATTTTAACCACTCCCCCCTCCTCTCTCACGACTAATTTGGCTGAAAGATAATCAGGATTCAGATGGGCAAGGGTTGAAATGGTTAATGAAATGATTGAATAAAAATATACCCAAGGCATGTTGGAATTATTTCTACCCGTCTTCTCTAAACAGTAGCCTGAACACACTAACGATACAAAATAATAATATTGCTTTTTTGTTTTGTAATATTGCATAAATATGAAGAAAGAATTGTTCAGTATATGGGAGGGCGGATTAGTTTCATTTGTATCTAATTAATATTGCATTAATTAATCTATCGACAGTTTCCGGCATTTTCTGTGCATAAATGAAACAGCCATAACAAAAATATATTTTGGCTACCTGTCAATCGAGACATGGACTTATTTTTCTACGTCTCACAACAGGTGGACTCTTGATGAGCCGCCCATATATATTCACATAGAGAGATAAATTTAGAAACTTATGATAACCATGAAATCAAATTTTTGCTACAAAATCTTGTTGAACTCACCCGTATTATATTTCTCTGTTCCTTGGTCAGGTTATCTGGTAGTTTATTGGCCATCCATGAAGTGACCAATGGCTGCCATCCTAACTGTAACGGGTCCATATAGATCATCCCACATCTGAGTAAAAGGCCCAAGACGATTGGGTTAAAATGTGGACAATAGTTATCGTTTTTGAGCATATCTTGCCTATTACCCTTTTCTATGTAGAAACAACGATTAATTATCTCACTTGCATTTGAATGATAGCTCCAATTCAATATATTATGATCAATTATTATGCTGAGATAGAGAGACAGACACATACGGAAATGTTCACTGCAAACTACTCTTTCTACAAGCTGTGAGACAGATGCTATAAAATTTAAAATTAAAATTAAAATTAAAATTAAAATTAAAATTAAAATTAAAATTAAAATTAAAATTAAAATTTAAAATTCTCTATCACGTACATGTATCTTGATCATAGTGATAAATCTGAACCTTGAGCCATTGCCAGTATGTCGGATGAACGAGTGAAGCTCTGCCCATATGGTTGACTGACCTGCTAACAGACTGGTGAGGCCTGCTTTAGATCATGTGGCTCAAATATCAAGCTCTGTATGTGACTCACCTGCTAACAATGATTGGTGAGGCCTGTTCCAGATCTTGTGGCTCAAATATCATGTTCTGTATGTGACTCACCTGCTAACAGTGACTGGTGAGGCCTGTTCCAGATCTTGTGACTCAAATATCATGTTCAGTATGTGACTCACCCACTAACAGAGATCTTGTGGCTCAAATATCATATTCTGTATGTGACCCACCTGCTAGCAGTGGCTGGTGAGGCCTGTTCAGAGCTTGTGACTCAAATGTCAAGTTCTGTATGTGACTCAACTGCTAACAATGACTGGTGAGGCCTGTTCCAGATCTTGTGTCTCAAATATCATGTTCTGTATGTGACTCACCCACTAACACAGATCCTGTGGCTCAAATATCATATTCTGTATGTGACTCACCTGCTAACAGTGGCTGATGAGGCCTGTTCCAGATCTTGTGGCTCAAATATCATGTTCTGTACGTGACTCACCTGCTAACAGTGGCTGGTGAGGCCTGTTCTAGATCTTGTGGCTCAAATAACATGTTCTGTATGTGACTGACCTGCTAACAATGACTGGTGCGGCCTGTTCCAGGTCTTATGGCTCAAAATATCATGTTCTGTATATGACTCACCTGCCAACAGTGGCTGGTGAGACCTGTTCTAGATCCTGTGGCTCAAATATCATGTTCTGTATTTGACTGACCCGCTAACAGTGGCTTGTGAGACCTGTTCTAGATCCTGTGGCTCAAATATCATGTTCTGTATGTGACTGACCTGCTAACAGTGGCTGGTGAGGCCTGTTCCAGATCTTGTGGCTCAAATATCACATTCTGTATGTGACTCTCCTGCTAACAGTGGCTGGTGAGGCCTGTTCTAGATCTTGTGGCTCAAATATCATGTTCTGTATGTGACTGACCTGCTAACAGTGACTGGTGAGGCCTGCTCCAGATCCTGTGGCTCAAATATCATATTCTGTATGGGACTCACCTGCTAACAGTGGCTGGTGAGGCCTGCTCCAGATCCTGTGGCTCAAATATCATGTTCTGTATGTGACTCACCTGCTAACAGTGGCTGGTGAGGCCTGCTCCAGATCCTGTGGCTCAAATATCATGTTCTGTTTGTTGCTCATTTGGATTATCTCCCCACTCATCAGGCACAGCTGAAAACAATACATCATGTGCATGAATTATCAGAGCTGGATTTAGTCCACATGCTTGTGTAAATGTGAGGCTGTTTTGACCATTTTCCCCTAATTTGTATAGGACATTCCCGGGATATTCAGATCAAGTTGAAGGGTAATCTCACTAAGAATTTAATCAGAGGATAGGAAATTTTAAACTATGAAGTCAGGGGGTGATCAAATTTATTAGAACAGGAATTTGTGAAAATGGTTCAAATCCTGCAGATAATCCATTATTTCTCCATTATTGCACTGATTTTAGAGAGTGATCAAATTTATCAGATCAGCAGATTGAATTTTGTCCCCCAAATTGGAGGTGATTGAATTTTGATAGGGTGATTGAATTATTAGAGGGATTACCATACATCAATCTTGTTTAAGGAGGTTAATGGTATTATCACATTAGTTTCATAAGTAAATGAGTAATTCACCTTTTGCACATTATTGAGAGAAGAGAACAAAGAAGAGCCTCTCTGTTCAGTGACCTGTGATCCAGCTGAACAGCTACTGGTTTGTATATTTTCACTTTGTCCCATCTTTTAAATTGGGAGATTATTTTGAACCAGTGATAATTGACAAAATTTTATACATAATTTTTATGTACTATGTTTTTCCAGTATTCAAAGAAAGTGTCATTATGCTTAGAATAATGTATAAATTGGCAAATATTACTGAAAAACATGTCAGCTATCACCAGTTCAAAATATTCTACTAGGTTAAAAGATAAGGCAATGTGAAAATATTCGAACCAGTAGCTGATCAGCAGAAGTCACAGGTCACTGTACAGACAGGGTCTTCTTTGTTCTCTCAATAATGTGTAAATAGTAGATAGTGATACACCTACCTTCTTGTTGTCATCAAGAACCGTGTTCATGTTTTCAATCCAGACAGCGTCGACAGGTCCGTCAAATATGATCCATTTCCTATCCTCGGTGGTACTGGAGGCATGCTCTCGAAACGTGTTCGCCAACACACCTGTGTGATAGTTAATGGTTAAAGAAATCACAAGAAATTCATATACCTGCTAATTAATGAGTGGCCCCCTGAGACTGGTGCTGTAAGAAATATTCTAAAGAAATAGGGCATTACGGCTAATACATACATGTATAGAATATTGATGAAAAGTTCTACCAGCCCATTATAAATCAGAATTTCTTTAGCTAATGTTGTGGGAAAAGCATTTTTCGTGTGCATGTGATTTTCGCGATTGGAATAAATCGTGAACGTTTCACGCACGTGAAAGAAACATGTTCATATGACACGGGCGAAGACAAGAACGCAACAACAACGACGGAGAAAGGACATGAGAGCAATTGTTTTCGACATTAGCACAGTTTTTATGGTCTCACCACGTAAGCTCTATTCAGAAGAGACTGTTTAAAGCACCTGATACAGTTTAATATGCGAGTATACTAGTACAATTAATTCTGCTGAATTAGTCCCAAGACTTGCATACGTGAAGCAAGTGTAATACTAGAAACGATCGTCAATATTCTCGTACGACGCCTTGATGCCGACCGTTTTGAACCCCTGTAGGATAGCAGACGTGTTGTTTTTGAGTTGTTCATGGGCCTTCACCATCTACATCGCGTGTTTAGGTTTCAAATTGAATGTGGAAAGTTTCAAGTCAACTTTGATATCGGTATTTGTTTACTTTTAGCTGGTTGCTAAAGAAACATGTTTTATGCAAAATAGTTGATTCTATTATGTTTAAGTTAGCGAAGTTCAAATGACAACTACCTGCATGATATCTCACGATATAGAGTTAGTTTACCTATGGGAATTCCTTTTAAGGCTGAAACAGCGGAATTGAAATAATCTGCCCCCAACAGTCAGAAACCCTCTGTTTGAATACCATCAGTAACTGTATCTTCATACAGTTAACGCCGGCTTTTGTTAAACACTGAGCGCACCCACATGTGAATACACGTGGCTTTGCTGAGTTTGCCTACTCCGTTATGTATTTCCCATGTCTATTAGTATGGTATATTTGCACCAAAAAAAAAATCTGGCACAGAAAGATTTGCGAAAGTTTCATGTCGCGAATTTTTTAAAATTAAAAAATCGTGAAAGTTTCATGTCGCGAAAGTTTCATGTAATGTTTGATTTTGAACCATTTTTTTTGATCACCCCGTAATTTCCTAGTAGAAAATTACACTTCATGTGATAGAATTATTAGAGGAATTACTCCAAGCAATCTCCATTCTACTGCCATCAAATGCAACAAAAAATCCCACTTTATTTCCAGTTCTTAGAAAGCCCTCTTTTATGCAACAACTACCCGCCGATTCCATAAAAAGAATGCCAAGATATGGTCTTTCACATTTCTGAACGTACCATCGGACCACTCATGTGAGACAGGGTCAAACCGCCCGTAGAGTTGACCCATGGTGACAGCCTTAGGGTTCATGATCCTGTACCTCACCTGTAATAGATGAACAGAAAAAAACACAACATCACATGAAAACTACACAACATGGAAATATCAAATTCCAGGAGTATTCTAGGATTTTCCAAGTCAATAATTTTAATTTGCCAGCTGTCCTCAGTACGTTTAACTCGCAACAAAGATGAGCAAATCAACGAACTTCAGGAACAAATTTTGGCACATCAACGAATGGTATCAGATAGCTGGTTGTATATAATGATGAACAGTATAAAAGGATTGAAGTGCAAACACATACCCTGAACTCCTCCATCAGTTCTTTGTCATGAAGGTCTGCCAATGCCCCTGCTAATACCTGTAACCCGGACGTCTTACCGCCTATAGGGTCACCCACCACCATCAGTCCATGACGTACAAGTATCATGTCATAGATCTGAAAATATAATCATAAATGAACTCTTATGCTGATGCTGCTGGACAGTTTTCAAATTCCAAAGCAGTATGGTCTGCAAAACCTGAATAATGGGGATCGTTACCAGGGTTAGATCTAGGGTCTCACAGCATCCGTAAAATGGACACAGGTACAAAATCAAATGAATCAAAAATGAATATGTTTTTACAAAATATCAAATGATTTTTTCAAAAATCAAATCATTTTTTTTTACGAAGTTTGAAAGCCGTAAACTGGACGAGTATGTGTCAAGTCGCGTCAGACACACCTTACGGGAGGGGAGACAACTATACATCTACATCGTGGTAGTTTTCGTTCTCCAGGCAGAGGTTGATACCATGAATGAAGTAGGGAATATGTACGTCTGTCTGGAGAGTTTTCGTTCTCCAGGCAGAGGTCGATACCATGACTGAAGAAGGGAATATGTACGTCTGTCTGGAGAGTTATGCGGCTTGTGCGTTCCCACATGGTGTCTTCAATGACTGCCATGGTTGGGCAAAAAGGTCGGTCGGGGGGAAGCAGAAAGGGCAGCGGCCGAAAAAGGGGATGCGGTGCCTCGGGTGGACATTTGAAAAAACTGAAAATTGATGTCTCCGACTGTCACAAAGTGGACATCCTCTTCGGTCGATTGATATACTTGTCATGGTATAGTACCGGTGAAGCAATTCTGAGAGAGATGAAAGTCAATGTTCTGGAAATTCATGCAGCAAGTCTCTGTTCAGGTTTGTGATATTTAAACACAAGCCAGGTCAGGCCAAATCTGGTGAAAATTTGAAAAAAAAAAGAGTAAATTGTTCATGATCTGGAGGTATCTGACAAGACATTTAAGTAGCCAGAAATGGGCTCAAATGCTTCTGAGAGCATGTAGGACCCTAGAGCTTCCAGGACCCCGGCCTGTTGGCTAACGCCTCGCTACGCTCGGCAATTTTTTTTCAAATAAGGACACTCAGGGTTTGAAATAACCAGTCGCCAGCTCGCCAAATGCGACCGTACTTCCGTTTTGGCGACTACAGAATTACAGACTACTAGCCATTTGGCCCCTGAAACTTTTTGAACAAGTCTGCAAATTTTTGGTCAAAGTCCAATTGTGAACCATTTTCACTACCGAAATATTGCCTAGAAGAGGGTCTACTTACAGATTAGGGAGGGATAAACTAACGATATCCAGTGATTTAGTCACAAGCGTGTCAGTTGTCACATTTCATTCCGAAAGTAAAAACAGCATGTTGTTGTAAATCTACTCGCCTCGTGATGGAGTTTGTGCCATTTGCACAGTTACTGTGATCATAATATGCTCTTGTATATTACCTCAGATCCTTTGCTTTATACTGGTGTCAGTTTTATTCAGTTCTGTTCAACAACTTTTTCAAATGCCAGTCTCCAGAAACATCGTTTGCAGTAATCCATTACAGAGAGCACATGGTTATACAGATCCACGAAATTGCGGATTTGAGAAAGATCCGGAAGCGAACTATTTAAATAGTTTCTGTAGTCAGTATTTTTACTTTATTATTTATAAAGCCTAAACTGTCAACTATCATCAGTTACAAAAGGGACCATAACTTAGGAAACCTACATAATAAACACAGAGCTACAAAAGTGATGTATTCTTACTTTACCGATAATAAAAAAAATTAAAAAAAATCTTGGCTCCTAGCTGGAGTTTAATTTAGCCAAGACCCCCAAAAAGTAGGAATAACTTTGTCCCAGAGTCTCAGCATGATGGTGACTCAGGATCGCCTGATTATGTAGAAGAAATGAACATATTCAGTCTGCATAAATTACCAATATCATGCAAGTTCATCAGCAATTCTGTGTTAGTTCAGATGACATTGATCAGTTATGAGGTTCCGTTATTGTATTAAACAAGTTGAATGATTCCTGGGTAATATTTTAAAATAAAGGAACTAAATCAACACAGTATCAATTGTCACTTTATTAAGAAAAAAAGTGGCCCCTAAAAAAATATTTTGGCTCCCAGAAATTTTCACCTTGGGGGCCAATGGCTCCTTGGCAGTGAGCAAATATTTCAGCCCCTGACACTACTTCAAATTCCTGGATCTAACCCTGGTTATGTATGATGAAATGTTCATTGTTGTCTCTTATGATGAATCCGTTCTTTCCCAAGTGTTTTTGCTAGGGAGATCAGCTGAGTGAGTGAGTGAGTGAGTGAATATAATTTAACGTCGCTTTCAACAATATTTCAGCTTTTTCACGATGGATCAACAAAGCACCATCCAGCCCAGTTGTGTTCCTGCTACTTCAAAGAAGAAATCATGGAACCTGACACCCTCCATCCACCCTATAAAACACTGAGGACAGCGCACAAGACACCGACAGGACGCTTACATGGTGCAATAAAGACAAGTGTTATTACAGTGCTAGACATCACATTATCAAGTTCCTGTTGCTTCTCAGCAAAATGCATTGAAGCAACAGAAACCTGAACCCACCCAACCACCCGATACAGTGATCTCGTAGCGTCATATGACAAAAGATAACCAAGGTTCACACAATGTGGTTCCGACTGATAATTCTGTGTAACAGTCCCCAATGTAGGTGTTATCATAACTGAGAGTACAGCGACACCTGTGTAAACTGACCACGCAAACTTCAAAATGCTTTCAGTTTAGGTATTCGGATCATGGATAAAGCCAGTATATAGAGCAGGGTTCATACACTTACACTAAAACAAAATTCCAGGAGTTTTCCAGGAGTTTTCCAGGTCAATAATTTCAAATTTCCAGGTATAATTTTATTGCAATTCCAGGAGTTTCCAGGACTTTTTCACGGGTTATTCAAGCATGGTTTTGAAACTACTACGTAAGATCATGTTCCTTTATAAAACACTTTCGTTAAAGAAATCTCGAATGGTGAATCCAGTTGCTGATTTTCTCTGTTCAAGTAACTGTTTGTGTTTAACACCCTTGGCGTGACTTGTAATTAGTACGAATGGCAGGCTCCCCCATATTGGAAATATCAAACGTTTTTTGACAAACTTTACACCTCGCGTTGGACTTATCTGCACCCCGTTCCAACCAGGCGGTGTAATTTGGTTGACTGAGCCAGCGCTCGTTGAAGACACATTTTCCAGGGGGCATAGTCAAGGTTCAAAAGTTCACCGAAGCGTGTCAACATTGACGGTAAACAAATTCTGAGCGGGAATTCTAGCAAAAGTGATTGAAGACCACTTTACGGCGAGTACAACTCTTAACCATTGATGTCGCAAACGAACTCAGTGAGTAGTCTCCCTTTATTCAGTTTCCCTTTACGGCAAGTCGCGCACCTGTCACGACAATGAATGTTCGACGACCGGTCACCCAACATGAACAATGATAGTTTCGATTGATTTGATTACAGTTTACGGAGTTTCAACATATATCATAACATTTGACCAGGCAAAAACGTTCGATTCGTGTGATTTGATTAAAATTAAGGAGTTTCCAGGACTATCACTTTATTTTTTAGGACATTCCAGGACTTTCCAACACTAGAATTAAATTCCAGGAGTTTTAAGGAGTTTCCAGGAGCCGTGCGAACCCTGATAGAGGTTGGTCGGATTACCCAGGTGTCGGTATTCACAGCTTTCACTGTGTATCAAAGTTAAAGTGGGTTCTGAGATGGAAAAGTATACTTGCTGGACAATCTCACAGCTTGGAATGTACAATCCCTCACAGAAATAGAGCGCGCGCCCTATTTAGGGCACACACCCCATCTGCGCCCCAATTGCGCCCTACTTGCGCTTTGTCTATCTACTGCGCCCTAATTGCGCCCTATTTTTTCATCCCATCCACCCTGCTGCACCCTAATTGCGCCCTTCAGGAATGCGCCCTAGAAGCTATAGATAGGGCGCGCGCCCTAACTGCGCCTTATTTAGTTTGAAATTTTCTCTGATATTCAGACTGCGCCCTACTTGCGCCCTCTGGACATAAGATGTTTTCTCCAAACTTCAGACTGCGCCCTATCTGCGCCCTGTGGACATCAACTACTTTTTCGAGAACTCAAGACTGCTCCCTAAATGCACCCTCTGGACTTATATAACCATTTTCCAAAATTCAGGGGGAATCCTACATGTATACTTGTGCCTGCTGGACCTTTTTTTTCACCAACATTCATTTAGCTGGTAATCACATATGCATGTGTGTAATTTTAAAAACACATGTGCATGCATGTCTTAGTAAAAAAGTTTTTCCCAAAAATTCAGACTGTCTGCTTTCTTCACTATTCTGGGCTATAAATTCATTAATGTGAATTTTGGACTTTCATACTTAATTTTAATAAGATTGTTTCAACAAAAAAATCAGACTTTTACTTGAAAAAGATGTTGCTCCTATATCTGCGCCCTACCATGCAGTACATGTACATCATTCCTGCTATTATTCTCAGTGTGCCCTAATTGCGCCCCAACTGCGCCCTATTAACTGCACAATAGCATGTGATCTGATTAATCAAAACTGTCACATGACCTTTATCTGATTGGCTGATATTAACAAAAGAAAGGCAGACATATTGGTTTTCAAAGAACCATTTTGAATTTGAAGATTTCATGCCCATTTAACAAGATTTTGGTGAGTGTTTTATCTCTGTTTTGTGGATAGTGGATAATGTAAAGGGTTTCAGATGTGTGTAGAAGTAATTTGAAGAAAAAACTCAAGAAAAAGTGAGCAAAAGTGTCAGATGACCTAATGTACCAATTCCACAACAGCTGACTGTAGTACATGCTATATATTTTCTTATAAATGTAATTCTAACCATGAATGCACATTGTAGATGAAGATAATATGTACCTGCAGAGTAAAATTAGATTTATTTAGACTAGGTAGATGCCAATAATCAACTTTCACCTTAAATTTTCAATTTATGTACCTGTATACTGTTCTGTTCCCCAACTGCGCCCTAACGGCGCCCCAATTGTGCCCTAACTGCGCCCTATCAGTACAACATTCAGGCTATTATTCTGAGAGTGCGCCCAGAGGCTTAGCCAGGATTCTGAGTTAGGGAGTCCAAAAGGCCGGGGGGCAAGGGGCCGCCGTTGAGGCCCCCTCCTAGGCGTGGGGTCTGGGTCCCGCCCAGGGCCCCAGAAGCTCTGGGGTCATTAATGCTCTCAGATCGAATCTGAGGCATATACAACACTTATTTGTCATGTGCATTACCAAAACTCAGGCCATAGTTTTAAGCCTACAATTATGAAATAAATTGTTAAACTTGTTCTGCATATTTATAATAATGCTATTTTATTCATTGATTTTGTTTCTGGAAATAAACTTATGTTCCTTCATTGATTTAGAGTTAAGTTATTTTATTCTTAATTATAACTAATTCTTCTTACCAAGTTTTGTGTACATTGAGTAATTTTAGTCTTTGCTCTTTCATAATTGATTGCACTAAACTGTACAAACAAACTGAATGCATTAAATTTTATTTCACCCCTACTAAACTGTACAATCACAAACTGCATGCATTATAATTTTATTTCACCCCTACTACGAAAATGAATTGGTCCGCTTACTGGACTCCAAAGTACAGCCCATGCATGTCCACGGACGAATCCATTGTGTCGAGAAAGGGTGGACGAGTTAAAATCACTGGGACCGATTCAGTGTGAGTTCTGTGTCATACTAAATTATTGTCGCGAAGACATACCGGAAATTACTTCTCCAAATGACCTGCTTCCTGCCACCCCAAACTTTCGGCAATCGAAGCAGAACAGGACATTCCCGCGTCATCGAATCTATTCACGGGTATTTGGTAAGGCACTCTTTCGGGAAACGTCTAACACGTGGAAGCGTCGTGCGACTGTCCCCAGACTCGTCCCAACTGTGGGCCACAGAACTGGTGGCATTTTCCTTTTGAACCGGACTTCTGTCCCTCACTTCGTCTTCTTCCTCACTGTCACTTTCGTTATCACTTTGTTCAAAATTTTGCCTCGCGCTCCAAGACGCGAAAAACTTCGTAATCTTCTGCATGTTGAAAAGTCAGCACACGAGAACTTGTGTGAAGTATGTCGTCTCCAAGCAGGGGTAACCGCATTAAATATTATACGCTAATGAGAGATGCGAGGCAGAGTAATCTGTGGCGGAGATTTTATAGGTCGCGGAGATTTTATCGGTCGGTCAACTCTGCCGAGTGGAATCTAAAACCTAGGCATTGAATTAGATACGAATGCTGACGGGGGAAATATCAAAATGTCCGTTACGTGCAGCAGGGATTGTTATACATGTTGAAGGAGCGGAGAATAGTTTACGGCTGATTCAACCGGATCCCGTCAAGAACTCTTTCATGAACTTGGCGGAGAAAATATCGGCAGTTTGAAAAGACACTTGACCGTCCAGCAATACGTCCACGCAAATATAAGGCTGTCCAAAATTCCCCAAAATTTTATTTGGGCCGTCCAAAGGACGGCTGGACGGTTAACTGGCTAACTCTATGAGTGCGCCCTAATCGCGCCCCAACTGCGCCCTAATTGCGCCCTATTTCCGTGAGGGATGGAACAATATTATGTGATGGACACGGACATTTGAAATAGACTGTATTCTCTATTCAGCATAATTTTCAGACTCCAATCGCTCATTGATCATACAGTATAATGACCTCTATAAAGAACTGATTACCCGAAATTACACCAAGAAAATAAAGGCCAGGGTCCCCTGTTCGGTGCACCAGTCTCAAGCAATGCAATGCTCAAGACTATACATTACTAGTGTCCATTTTCAAGTTCAACAAAGTTTGAAATCCATCGATCCATTATTTCTCATGAACTCTGTGGCTGGGAATCCAAGATTGTGGCAACGGCCATATTGGGTTCTCTTAACATAAAAAAATCCACACCAATCTTCTTCTAGTTAATATTACACCGCTCCCAAATTTCCAAGTAGATTATTGCTCATATACTTGGTTGATGATGTAATAACAAAGTGATGGACTTCTGCCCGATGAAGACCTACATATACACCTGCTCAAAAATCAAGCACCACTCTATTTTGCCATGGCCATCACAAAGCCCTGATCTGAATCCTCTTTTATAGCTCTCCTAGGACATATTTGGGTCTCAAAGTGACAGCTAGGAACTCCACAAGACAAGAATTGCCCCAAGCCCTTCACAAGCAATGGGGCCCTACTGCAAGGATACAGATCAGGTGGTTGATTACCAGAATGAGAGGAACACCGTTCGCGTAGGAGGAGAGTGAGAGAGTGAATAGGGTTTAACGTCGTTTTCAACATTTTTCAGCTATATCACGACGGGGAAGGGAAGGGAGGAGAGGGGGAGGGGCGGGGGTACCTACTTGTAACAGAGCAGATCTAATGCTGCCATTTTATAGGGCTCTCCGAGCGAACCAGTCCTTGTTCTATCCTCTTAATGCTGAGCGTAAGCGAGGAAGCAACAAGTTCCATTTTTCAAGTCATTGGTATGACCCGGCCTGGGTTGGAACCCAGTACCTACCGCTTATGAGGTCGACGCTCTACCATTAGCCACCGCAGTGCGGTCTGCACAAGATGATTGTTACTTTGTGATCCCCAACAAATTGTTTTCCTACGATGGATTAGCTGGAACTGACATACTTAATTCGTCCTTGGATTACCCCAATTTCAGCCACTGTCTTGCCATGCTTATGAAGTTCTGAGTAATGACAAACATCGTTGTTTTTGTTTTTTTGTCTTTTATAAGAGTAGCAGTATATGTTGGTTAAGTAGATGTCTATGCAATGTCTAATCGTGCTTTTCGCAACTGTGCATGCTCTTGATAAAATAGGGTGGTGCTTAACTTTTGCGCAAGTGTATACATGAGAATTACCTGTATGATTTTCTCAATGAACCAAGGTACAGGTTGGAGGTTCAGTTTAACGATATTATCTTTGATGGCATGTTCCAGATGTCCATATTCAGGCTGTGGTAACTCCACCCCAGGAAACAGGTCCGATATGATACCCTCAAACAGTGGGATGTCGTGAGACAAAAACTGAAAACAAACAACATCATATAGAAAATTTGAAAAAGAAATATGCAGCTTTCATGACACTGAAAGTTACAATAATTTTTGGTCATCTCATTTATATTATTTCAAATTGGTTTACCAGGTAACAGATAGGGCTGAATGTCTGAAATCAACACAGGCTCACAAGTTTCATAATTGCCAGTTTAATAATTCAAGAACTGCCATTTCCCATCATATAGTCAGGGGGTGGCTAAATTTGGAAGTTGACCAAATTTGGTCAAAAAAAATGCGGGCAATTTAGCATTTCATTGTTATTTTTGAAGCTTTTGGTGGGCAATCAAATTTGTGAGAATTAACTGCTTGGATTTTCTTCACAAAATTGGGGTTGATTGAATTTAATAGGGTGATTGATCTATCACACGATTTACTGTTTGTTTCAATATAGATCTTCAGAAAATATTGAAGCTCAGCTTCATGAATCTTTATAAAAATTCAATTTGAAATATAGAATTGAACATATTGAAAAAATTCTGCAATTCGGAGCATGATCTTGTGTCATTTGTAGTATTTGTTGGGAAGCGAACCTTGGGTAAATTGACATCTTTGATCGAGCGTAGCACCAGGACATCCTCCCTCTGTTCGGGATACTTCAGTTTGAGATTCCCCGCGGCAGTCAGCACAGACTTCACCGCTCTCATACCATAGTCGTAGTGGTGCTGGGAAGACAACTACAACAACAACAACAACAAGGACAACATCAACAAGTTAGAGGTTAGAGATTAAGAATTATGAACATATTAGATCAAATAACTGGAAATTATTGATGATTTTTTCTCTGCTATATATTGTATGATTTTTATGTAAGACTGACCTCGAATATAGCTCTCAGATTTCCATAATATTGTACACAAGTTTTGGACAATAAATCAGGCTGTGCAGATACCAATAGTGTTAATCTGGGTCCATGCCACCACTCATGACAAAACCACTGCATGTGAGCAAGGCATGGTTTGGATAAACACGTTAAAACGTGTGACAGGTTTTGTTTAATAACCATCAACAATCGATGGAAGACTGCTATTTTTCTACATTTTGTCTGTCTGACCGACAACCGAACAGCTGTCAATCAAAAACTCTGACCTGTTGGAGAGCAATCCTATTAAACAAGAAAACTAATGTCGACTGTGCTGTCTCAACAAGGGAAATAACTATATCATGTTAAGGGGAAGTGACATCTTCAGAAGTTGGAGAATGGCGAGTAATAGAATCTGTCACTTGCACATTATTGTGAGAACAAGGACTTCAGCTGATTAGCCACCGGTTTATATATTTTCACTTTGTCCCATCTACTAACATGGGAGATTATTCTGAACCAGTGACCACTGACATAATTTTATACATATGTAGTGTATTCTCCCAGTGTTCAAAGAAAGTGCCCATGCTTAAAGTGATCGTAAACCCTCAAGTAAAGTTTCCATCAAATGAAAGACCATTGCGAACAGTGTCGGAAAATATTTATTTTAATTTTTTACGATTTTATTATACAGAGTAAACTGCAATTAAAGCATGGTATTCTATGGTGGTCTGTTGCAATCATATTTATGTCCAGTGACGTCACACTGCCTTAATACATATATTTCAAACTTTGTATGCACTTTCCAGTGCTTGATTCAAGCTTAAGGTGTGTATACTTTGAGTTTCAACACAGTCTCACTGTTTCAATGTGCATGTTTCACCAAAATCTGGGAGATGGTGACTCATGAGTGTCAAGTCAATTTGAATGTTGCATTTAATTTCCCCGATTTTGGAACATGCACATTGGAACAGCGAGTCTGTGTTGAAACTCAAAGTATACATACCTTAAGCTTGAATCAAGCATTGGAAAGCGCATACAAAGTTTGAAATATATGTATTAAGGCAGTGTGACGTCACTGGACCTAAATATGATTGCAACGGACCACCATAGAATACCATGTTTTAATTGCAGTTTACTCTGTGTAATAAAATCGTAAAAAATTAAAATAAATATTTTCCGACACTGTTCGCAATGGTTTTTCATTTGGTGGAAACTTTACTTGAGGGTTTACGATCACTTTAAAATAATGTAAATTTGGCAAATATTACATGAAATTATGTCAGCTATCACTGGTCCAAACAATTCTCCTATGTTAAAGTGATCGTAAACCCTCAAGTAAAGTTTCCATCAAATGAAAGACCATTGCGAACAGTGTGGCAAAATATTTATTGTAATTTTGTACGATTTTATTACCCAGAGTAAACTGCAAATAAAGCATGGTATTCTATGGTGGTCTGTTGGGATCATATTTAGGTCCAGTGATGTCACACTGCCTTAATACATATATTTCAAACTGTGTCTCCACTTTCCAATGCTTGATTCAAGCTTAAGGTGTGTATACTTAAATTTGAGTTTCAACACAGACTCACTGTTCCAATGTGTATGTTTCACCAAAATCGGGGAAATTAAAGTGAATATGCAAATTGACTTGACACTTTAATATGAGAATACCATATCCCAGATTTTGGTGAAATATGTACATTGGAACAGTGAGTCTGTGTTGAAACTCGAAGTATACACACCTTAACTCTTTCCCCCTTAGACTTGTGGGGAATTTTCTCTCTCTGACCCATAATAGATTTGTAATGGCGTAGGTCTTTAACCCATGGAGACATTTAAATTTTCATACTTCTCCCGCGATGTAAAATATCCCGTTTTATGTCCCATGTGGCATGTGGAGAAATATTTACCAATGGTCTTCCACAGACCCATTCTACGTAATTTGTTCACGTTTTATACCAATATCAGCAACATTTATTCTAAAAATTAGTAATCTTGCGAGAAAATGTGTTGTGTCTGCTTTCCGTCTGTTGGAAATCACGAAAAAGGCGAAGAAATATCAAACATTTATAAACAATGTTTCTATTTGTTACCAAATCAAACCTGTTTCAATTCATGCCTATTAATCTCCGTCAGGAAGATGATACAACGTAGAAAACGGAAGTTAAAACTAAAAGTTAGCTCCCCTAGCGGAGAGTTGTCCGCCCCTAGGAGAACTCTCCCATCCCACTCCAGCAGGATTACTATAAAGGCTCTGCATCAGCCATTACTCACCCTCTATTCTCATTATAATTACCGAGACCTGTAGTGTTTACGGCCGGCATGAGGGGACGGAGGGAGGGAGGGACCATTAAATTGAAACAGGTTTGATTTGGTAACAAATAGAAACATTGTTTATAAATGTTTGATATTTGTAGCCCAAATCTTAAACCTGTTTCAATTCATGCCACAGTACCAACATATGGAGGCGGGAATCCCGGCCTTGTGGTAACTCCCCTAGTAGACTAGTAATCGCTGGAATGACACAAACATGGGTATACATATGAGACATTATTACTGATCAAGTTAACCCTGGCCTCAGACTCATAGGGTAATTGAAGGAATTGATACAGTTTTACTTATCTGAGTGTCTCCATCCATGTAATTGTGCTTGTGATGTGGTTCACATTTCCACCAAGTCGCAGGAACCCGGGCATCCAAGGCAACAAGAAGGTCCTCTTGGTAGAACTCTGTATGACTAGGGTTTGTCGGCCATTGCATACAGGGAGATCCTTGGTCCAACCATAAGTCAGGGGGGACGTACGCAACCCATCCTTGGAAGGCACCAAGTCCACACCACTCTCAGACCGCAAGCTTCTTGAGAACAACTCACCATATCTAGGAGTGATGAATTTAGATGCGTTGGAATTGCAGCTTGCTCCCTGGGTGAGCCGCGCTCTGTTCAACTCTCTGTACTTACTTCACTACTGTTGACACTAGGCCTGGAGCGCGTGTCTTGTGAGTTGAGGCACAGGTGACCCAGCTGAGACATCTAGAAGGAAGTCAGTTTCTGAAGAACAGAAGCAAATTTCAGTTAGGAGTAAACCCTATCCTAGTGTTAGGCCTTCATTGGTGATTATAGAATCCACGGCCGGTCAACTGACTTATTTCTGCCTTCTGAGATGCCTCTTATCATATAATATATGTAATAATAATAATATGACTGAGATGAGATGAGATGAGATGATACAGCAAGATGGCTGTCTTGCTGCGATGGTGACCATTTTGCCGCCCCCCCCCCCTCTTTTCTGAAATTACTCACAACGTGCTGGGTAGCCACAGTGGCCCAAGCGTGGTCACACTATTGATTGCACTGTCATATCCCTCAGACAGATATAGGTGAACGTGGAGTTAATTGTTCAGGCACAAGACAGGACAATGTCATGAAGGGGTCAGTTCTTCCATACATGCCATGACGCAGCGATGGCACGAATCACATTAGAAGAAGCAGAAGATAGTAGTGGGGCGTAATGGTATATCTACCTTCTGCCAATTGATAAGACTATTTTATGGTCTTCTTCAACTACGCGGCTTTTTTTAAATGTCAAGCCTTGCTGATAGGCGAAGGGACAGAATAACCGTAGCCGAGAGCCGCGAACGGATCGGCACGAGTAAGATAGTGGCGGATGGCTCGAACAGGACATAGCAGAAGATCGTCCTCGAGTCATTTTGGCGATAAATTCAGGAATGGGCCGAAAAGAAATGCAGGACCGATCCGCTGTCCAGGACATAGAAGATCTTTCAAGAGCATGAAGTATAGACAGTCTGGACGCCAAAGCAAACGCCGCCACGACGGCCGTCTTATAAAACACAGTTTATATAGACGCGGACTCTAAGGGTTCAAAAGGTGGTATAATCAGAGCACACAGAACCACACCGATATCCCATTTCGGTAACAGTTGGCGAGTACAACGCGACTGTAATGCGAAGGCGTGAATAAGAGCAGAGATATTATCGTTAAGGCTAAAGTCGGAACCCAAGGTAAGACGTAACACCCTATTCAATTCATGCCAGAGCAGATCGACAGCCTTCCATGGTGCTAATATGAAACTCCCTATCCTGGTGAAGGTGAAGGATGAAGTCAATTACGAGGGAAATAGAGTCGGGAACGATCACGTCCTCGGCACCAGGACAAATATAGGAACGTAGTGAGTAAGATCCTACATATAATAAACAACCTTAAGGTTGACGACAGAACCATAATGTCAAAGTCTAACCATTGGTGTAACGGTTAAAATAGGAATAAAGTACTTGATGGAGAAAGTCGGAAAAACTGTGCCACAAGTACACCACGAAGACATTGTGTTGATCAAGCACAATCCTAAGGTAAATGGATCTCAACATAATGTAAGTGTGATAAAGTCAACATGGTTCTGTGTTAACACTGTGCTGAATTCAATTAAAGGCGACTAGTCTGTCATTCACAATCCCGCCGTCATCCTCAGAGAATATCCATGTCCATAATCCAAAGACCTATTCCATATAACAGTATTTAACCAAATACTGCTGATTCCATTACAATTTTGATATTCTGAACTCCAGACTGGAAACAGCAAGGTCTGGACAAAACTCTCTTCGTAGAGTAAAGACGAACCTAAGTAAATCACATTGTGAAAAACCCGAGAGGAATTGATACAAGTGGAAAGTTGACGCCAAACGAACGGACTTCCCCTCCCACCGACGATCGACGATGGAGAATCAAAGGAAGTGCCGATGAATGGATATAAAATATGCAACTCGCAAATGAAGAAATGACGTGACAAACGGCGTTATTGCACAGGCGTATGAGAGACACATGACGGTGTAATGAACATGTCGTCAAGGTGTAATAGGAAAGCGTAATGTGAAAAATGCGAGAAACGTTGTATATGATAAACAACGTAGTGATTTCCTCATTCACAACAACTTAATGTATATACATGCTCATCATAGAGCAGGATACAACTTATAAAAGCACACGACGTAACAGAAGGGCGTTGCAACAGTAACCCCGAAGTCGATTACAATAATTTCCCTTCTCTTTAAACGCAGTAGAGATGAACATATTAAATGTTTGTAGCGTTAATCACCAAATGTAAGCTCAATGAGATAAATGGGATTATGGATCTTTGTGTCAGTGAACATGAATAATGTATCAATGAACATGGTTACATTATGACCTCTCCCGATGTAATTTGTCTCCTGTACATGAGATTCAGTACTGGAGTTTTATATGGAGAGAATAAAAAACATTTACAACAATGTTACTATTAATAACCAAATAGTCACACAACCGACATCCAGAACAAAGATTTTCCAGGTAACCAAGAAAGATCCTTAAAGAATTTTAAATTCCCGAAGAGAGGAAATACATTTAAGTCTCTCGCCGGCAGGAAAGTGAGGTTATTCAAAATTTATAATTTGAAATGACCTAGCACGAACAATTTGTCGAGAAGAACACTGTACCGGTAATACATACCTGGTAGAAAGAAACCATAGAAGACTTCAAGACTCACGTGTCACTAGGCTTGATCCTTGGCCGGCCAAAACCTTCCCACTCACGCTAGTAATTTTAAATTTTCTCATATGGAAGAAATTAAAATTAGTGCATAACTCCATCTGAATTATAAGCGTAATACAGTATACAGATGGAACCAACATGGTGTGAAATAAAACAAGCAATGTAATAATCAGACAATTGTGTTTCAAGAAAATCACACTTTCACATAGTGGGTGAATAGGTTACTCACTCACGTAAACCAGCATAAGTGGGTGAATAGGTTTACTCACTCACGTAAACCAGCACGTGATCTCATTGTTGTTCGACACACCCTTAATTACATAAAGAGATCAGTAAAGAAGCTCATTAAGATGCGACACAGGGTCGAAGTAAATAGGGTTGAGTTGTGGTTACGTAACACAAACACAACAATCATGCTTCATATTCATGTCAGTATGAAAGACATAAAACCTCTGTCAGGGCTCTCTTGAATACAGGATATCAAATATCCCGAAATATATAACAAGAGATTACATTTTGGTAGGGCCAAGGTGAACCAACCAAAACTGCAAGTCCGCACAGACACAACAACAACAACATGAAAATTTGACGGCTGCAAACAAAGTATCAGATCTCTCCGGCGGGAAGAAACGAAAAACCCCCGCCGATGAGAATACTATTTACAACCCTACTTGAGATATACACAAACTCAATACATAAAATTCATGAATCAACGAAACCAAACCTGATCGTTTATTGTAGAGATCACCATCGGCCTTCAAATCTCAGCACTAAAAGGCAGACTTACAGAAATGCCGGGAACTAAGTACGAATCTGTCACCAATTGAGCAATAAAAACGACGTCGCGAGAGCCCGTAAAAACCCACACCAAACACAGCGGGTCGAACTCATTGTTCGTGTGAAGACGTGATATTGAATACACATTGTCTCCATCACGCCGGACTGTGTTATCAGATAAGCCCGAGATTAATATTGACTTTAGAAAATATATCGGGTAATAATTTCAAGATATAAGAATTTTGAAAACTCCGACAAGAGCCAATTTATTTCGCGACGTACGTCCGAAGACAATAAACACATGGCAGATGGAAAAACAGACCATGTGAAGTCTACAAATTTACCCAAACAAAATTTTGACAAGACAGAAATGTGAAAGAAAAATTATCCCCAAAATATTAATTTAATCACCATCGAACCATTGACAAAAATGACATAGGTGAGACAACATACGGCGAGGAAGTATTCCTTCGTCTGACATTTAATACGAGGATTATTCGAAGTAGACGGCATATCCGGCAGCAACGCTAAAAGCGCATCCAAATTATCCGAAAAACCATCATTGACGTATGTTCCTAACTTTACACTGAAGAAAAAGGAATCACAGATGAACTCGACGAGACCGGTGTAGGAACAAACGTCGAGTCGAAGTACGAGAACGGCATACCGGAGAACGGGAGGGCCGAAAAATAGAACTAGAATTCCCGGTCTAATTCTCACCGATTTCGTAAGCAATATGCACTATTTTAATAAGCAATAATCGTCGACAGATTGGATATTTAACGATGGAAATTGATTGAAATATCAAACATTTATAAACAATGTTTCTATCTGTTACCAAGTCAACCTGTCTCAATCCACCATTATATCAGTTTGACCTCATACCTGATAATAGTCTAGTTGAGAATATTTGATGAGATGAAAATAATGGTTTGTCTTTTAGATCATCACTTGTGACCATCCTCGTCAATGTGAATACTTTCAGTATATTTCCAATACAAATTAAACCTTTATAAACAATGTTTCTATTTGTCACCCCAACTCAATCCTAATTGAAGTCCCGTAACATGTCATTTCGCTATTATAGAATCGCTGATTCATCGATAAACGAAACCGCAAGAGCAATTTTGACACTCAATGGTAGGTCTGAATAACCCACCATAAAACGAGAAACGAATTTAGAACTGCGAACAGACAAGACACGTTTATTCCGTTTAGGTAACGGAGTGTGAAAACAAAAAGACAAAGGAGAGGTCGAGCATGATATGCGAACCCACTGCATTTCATTGTCCGACGAGAACAATGGATTGCTAAGGCACGACAGGTTAGAGCAGTCTTTGTCGAAGTAGACAAAGGAACCGGTTTGACTGCATACATAGCCAAACCTAGACATGTAGGCTGTCTAACTAGACGTAGAACCGTCCCGCTAGTATATTTATAGAGGCGGGCGAGTTCTGATTACTAAGACAATGGGAAAGATTTATATAATTGCAACGTAACTTCGATAGCATTCAGGTCAATTACAAGCAATTCCCAACAGACGTCTGTCGATTTCCGAAAGAAACGGGTCGCCAGACGCCTGCAAAGGTAAGCCCGACTAGCCTGGGCGAAATTTCCCCACGCTAACGGGTCTCTAATATACACTCGGCGAACTTCGCCGATAACACAACTCTTTACAAGAAAACCAAACCGTGTGGGCGTCCAAACTGGACCACCATTTCACACACGAATTACATGCATTAGATATCGGAATCTCAGACATAACTAATGAAAGAATTTCCGACAATAATGAAAGAATTTCCGACAAGAAATAACACAAGTCAAAACCGATAAGGATACTGAGGGTCGTTACAACAACAACCCAGGTTGTATAAACACTTCCTTCCTGATGTGTACTGGTCGAGGTACAACAGAGAATAGAGGATGAGTAATGGCTGATGCAGAGCCTTTATAGTAATCCTGCTGGAGTGGGATGGGAGAGTTCTCCTAGGGGCGGACAACTCTCCGCTAGGGGAGCTAACTTTTAGTTTTAACTTCCGTTTTCTACGTTGTATCATCTTCCTGACGGAGATTAATAGGCATGAATTGAAACAGGTTTAAGATTTGGGCTACAAATTGTCGCATTTTAGTCACGTTTTGCAGCGTTCTGTTGTTGTTGTTTCGCTGCAATTCCTATGTTATCATGTACCAGAGTAAAGCTAATTCTCCCTAGATTCGGGATTTGACAGAAACATAACGATATGGCAGGTTTTGAACGAGATTAAACTGAAAAAGTCCCATATACTTCCCGGAAGCAGAATGACGACGATAATAAATATTCATAAGGTTAAAATTAGAATGCTCACTGATTGGCCAAGGTTGATAAAAGGCCCGGCGTGATTGGAGGAAGAGGTCACGTGGTGGCGCAGTCGCTATGGTCACTGTCGGACAAAGAACCGGCTGGGAAAGAATGGCGGATAAGACATTCACCGCGAAGACAACAGGTCGTGGGAAAATATGTCAAATAAACTCAGATGGGCAGATTTGACGATCTAGTCATCAAGGTTAGATACTTTGGTAGTTTATGCTCGCGTTACGTGAAATATTCAGGAATTTGGAAGCAGATTTTACTATTTTTCGAACGTTTATCTTAGATCATACCAAACTCATTTGGTGTTGAATCGCGCATTTTCCGTCAATTATTTTTCTTCCTCTCCCGATTTCATTTTACCCGTATTACAAAACAAACCAACCGTATACTAGTCAGATTTAGTTAAATTTTGGTTTTCTGAAAATGTATAGTTTTAATAATGTTTCACTCAAAGTAAACGCGAAAAAATTGCAAAATAATCCATAACATGGGAACTCAGCGACACGTCAAAATCCGTCTTCATGGGTTTGGCGAACATCCGTCAAAATCCGTCTTCATGGGTTAGGCGAACATCCGTCCAAACCCGCTTATATGGGGGAAAGAGTCAAGCATTGGAAAGTGCATACACAGTTTGAAATATATGTATTAAGGCAGTGTGACGTCCCTGGACCAAGATATGATTGCAACAGACCACCATAGTCATGCTTTATTTGCAGTTTACTCTATGTAAGAAAATCGTAAAAAATTACGATAACTATTTTCAGACACTGTTCGCAATGGTCTTTCTTTTGATGGAAACTATACTTGAGGGTTTACGATCACTTTAAAAGATAATAATATATGAACCAGTAACTCATCAGCTGAAGTCCCGGGTCACTGCACAACGAGGTTCTTCTTTGTTCTCTCAATATTGTGCAAGCGAAAGATTCCTCCAGTGTAACATGTTCTGCATCACTGACCTGTTCTGAGCAAAGCCTATAAGTGGCCACAATTTTGGTTGAAAGACTTCGAGCATCCACGAATCCCATGGAATAGAGGGATATCTCGGCAATCATCGCATAGTCCGGTACCATCATGGCTACAGTTCTAAATAGCACCTGTAAATTGTGGAACAGAAATGTGTCTAGATCACAAAAAGTTTCTAGATTCATATTTTATTCCAAATGCTGATATATTCTCTGAATAAGACTGGAATGTGGATTTAGGATAAGTTGAATCCTCCACTTAAAGGTGAAATATGAACGTTTTTATATTCTCCTTTTTATATTTTAATGTAATATATATATTGAATAATGAAAGAAATATCGGTCTATCTACTTTGCTACGTTTAATTTGAAGTATTTTGTCTGCTAGAAGCTTTTAAAACGTTAGTACCCCAAAGCCCAGCAGAGTTCCGATTTGCACACCATCATCACTTATCTTTTCTTGATTGTGACATCACATATTACCAGCCTCACAAAGGCTAAACATTGCAAGTATTGACATCCGGTCAATTTCAATTCAATTTTCAATTCTTAATTGGCACTAACACAATTCACATTTGGTTATGGCCGAGAAACCATATCAAACACACAATATTTTATTTCACAACAAGAAAATACACTAATGTGATGCCACAAACCAGCATCAGCATCAAACAAGGGCAGATCGGCGGTCGGGCCTGAGATTCCAAACTTTGGAATACTTTTTCGAAATTTAGTAGGAGAGAAAATTCTTCGAAGAAAACCACAGGAAGTAAAAAGTCTTATAGTTCAAACATTAACTAACCCATGAAGAACATAAAAAGAAAAATATGAAAACCTTTACATTTCACATTTGAAATAGAGTGAGCAACTCAAGGAATTCACTATAGAAGGTCTTGTAATTGCAGTAAGATGACATTTATCTGCTCCCCATTTGAATATGTCGCTTGTGGGATCTAACCGGCTTACAGTAATGTGTGTGTCAACCAATCCCATGAATACTTCGTAATTTGAAGGGGTATGGTAGGGGCATTTTGGTTGGCTCAGCCGAATCAGACGCCACACTGTGGGGATATCTTCTGAGGTTGCTGCACCCCAGACAGTGTGGCGCCATAATGTGGAGTAGATATATGGACTGGTGCTTGGCATAAACCCTGGGGTAAATGCAGACAATGACCCTATCCCCGCTCCCCGACTGCAAGTAAAAGTAGTTCAAATGCGGCCGTAATGTCATAAGGCTATATAAAAATATTCGCGGCCTGGGCGCTCTGAACACTAAATGCAACTGAAATAAGAAAGATCCTACCTAGCGACATATTTGACTGGGAGCATTGATAGGATATTAATTAATTAAGATAGTTAATTACCTTGAGATTATCAGGAAGTTCGGCTCTGCCAGCATAGCCAGGGTTCATGGTGATAAAGATGGTACAGGTGGGATCAAGGGAAATCTCTGTTCCCTCAAACACAAACGTCTTCACCTGTTCTGCGATCGCCCGTTGTATGGTCTGAATCTGCTGGGCTATCACCGACAAGACCTGGCCGATCATTCAGAATGACATGTTATAACAAAGTATACAGGGAAACCTGTGTAAACCGACCTTGCTTGGAACCAGATTATATTGTCAGTTTTGACAGTGTTCTGGTCTGGGATCATGGATAATGCCGTTATTTAGAGCTCGGTCGGTTTACCCAGGTTTCAGTATTCACAGGTTACGTAGTCAGATTTCTTCGTGAACATAGGCAAATTCTGAATCTGAAGATCAAGGGATATATCCAGTTTGGACTCATTTGATAGGTCAATTCAAAATTTCAAAAATAGTACAGTTCTTTTCATTGGATTATGGTAAAAACTTGAACAACATTCAGCCAATCATAGAGTTTCTGTTATAGATCAATGTTATGAAATCCTTGAACAATAAACCCATGGACAAATTCTTCTCATCCCATCTTACAACTATAAAGTAGGTACTAAGTATAAACGTTGGATCCAGCTCCATGACCTCTAAAACTATCTGTCTTGAATATTAGACCAATTCCCTCTGTTTTAAGGGATAATTACCAGTCCGACTTTTGCACATTATTGAGAGAACAAAGACGAGTCTGTCTGTGTACTGACCTGTGACTTCAGCTACTAGTATGTATAATTTCAATTTGCCCTATCTTTTTAACCCAAGCGAATATTTTGAACTGGTGATAGCTGGCATATTTTCATATAATATTTGCCAAATTATACATTATTCTAAGCATAAGGACACTTTCCTTGAATACTGGACAAATACAGTACATATAATGCATAAAATTATGTCAGTTATCACCAGCTAAAAATATTCTCCTGGGTTAAAAGATAGGGCAAAGTGAAATTATACGAACCGGTATCTGAACAGCTGAAATCACAGGTCAATGCACAGACAGGTTCTCCCTTGTTCTCTCAATAATGTGCAAAAGGCGGATTCTGAAGTTTCGCAATAACCCACCTCCAGCTCAATTCTGTTGAACTCATCAAAACACGCCCAAGCTCCTGACTGAGCCAATCCCTTGAAGAATTTCCCCATAGCTTTGTAATCCAGGCCGTCTGAACAGTTGAACACCACACACTGGGGATAAATAAGGCAGGAGGAGAAATACGTTAACATTACAAGAAAGCTCATGCACGCTATGGAAATCCCTCTAATAATTCAATCCCCCTATCAAAATTCAATCGTCCCTAATTTTGGGGACAAAATTCAATCGGCTGTTCTAATAAATTTGATCACCCTCTGAAATCATTGAAATAATGAAGAAATAACGGATTATATGCATGATTTTGAATCACTTTGTCAACTTCCTGTTCTAATCGATTTGATCACCCCTGATTTTATAGTAGAAGTTTCACTTCCTGTGATTGAATTATTATAGAGATTACCGTAACTTACAAAGGTACCGATAACTTTTGAAAGTACCGCAACTTGTATAAAGGGGTCTGATCATGTAGAGAAAATATTAATCCCTTTGTGCGACGCAAGTGCAATAGAATGGCTGGATATTTACAAAATTTATAACCAGGACAAGGGTTCGAATATGGCCCCGTGGTTTTATCATTTGTCGTGTTTTGAGGTGATAATTCTCTGACACCAGCCATAGACAATCTATAATATACTATCTGTCGTCATGGTCAGGAGTCAGAGGATATACTCAGACTACATGATCAAATTACTCATTCAAAGATACAGGATTATCCAGGTTACCTGTTTAGCTACAGCCTTGGCCAGATCTTTGGAGGTCTCTGTCTTCCCTGTCCCTGCTGGTCCCTCGGGTGCTCCACCCAGGTTCAGGAGCAGAGCCCCCATCAGGGTCCTGTGGGCAGAGAATACACATATATCGGTGAATAAAGATGCATGATACATGTAAACAATTAAAACAAACAAGAATGGGAGATGTGGGGAAATGGAGAGGATCTCTCAGGGAGTATAAATGCATTATTGAATGCTATCGCATGATACCAACTTGATGATCTCCTTCCCCGTTCCAAACTCGCGACATTGATTTTGTGCTTCCCATAAAGCATCCATTAACAACTCATCAGTTACACTTTGTTTTGCTAGATTTGTAATAGTCAGGGTTCATACACTTAAAGCAGGAAAAAATTCCAGGGATTTTCCATGTCAATAATTTGCATTTTCCAGGTCTTTCCAGGTCAATAATTTGAATTTTCCAGGAGTCTTTAGTACAATATTACTCGCAACAAAGATGATCAAATTAACAAAGTTCAGGAACAAATTTTGGCACAGTAACGTGTGGCATCAGATCACTGGTTCTCCCAGAAGACAAAAGTGCAGTTCTTCCAGGAGTTTCCAGGAGTTTAACTTTATTTTTAAGCATTTTCCAGGACTTTCCAGGTAAGCAATTAAATTCCAGGAGTTTTAAGGACTTTCCAGGAGGCGTATGAACCCTGAATAGTCTCAAGAATGGATTAAATCATCAGTCTATCAGATTTACTTTTATCCAGAGATTTTCTTATCTCAGCTTGACATGATCAGAATTATCAAAATTCAATAACCCCTCAATTTTGGGGACAAAATTCAATCGGTGGTTCTAATAAATTTGATCGTCCATTAAAATCCTTTCAATAACAAAGAAATAATAGATTATATGCATAATTTTGAACCATTTTTGTCCAATTCCAGACCTTGCATTTTACGGGGCTGATTTAAGGTTAAAGGATACAATCAGCTCCGTCAAAATGCAAGGCCTGCAATTCCTGTTCTAATAAATTTGATCACCCCCAGATTTCACTTCATGTGATTGACTTATTGGAGGTTCTTACCTATAACACCTGTCAGTGAGAGGGGTGATAACGAGTCTGCCTGAGTTACCCAAATACTCGTAGGCGTAGGCCACTGTGGTGGTGATCATACGGACTAATACAGCCTTGTCCTGCCAGTAATATCTCAGCTGACTGATCCATGAGAAATCCTGGGCACTGCACGTTTCCATCTGATGAAGGTTAGCGATTACGTCCCGAGCTGAAAAATACACCGATAAATTATTTATCATGAAAGACGACGTCTTTGAACCATCAAATTGCCAGGCTGCGAAGATTTATGATTTTGAGAAAACTGATCTAGTAAGAAGGCCTCGGGAGAGTGTTGGAAGTATATGAGCACTATTTGGCGATACTCTAAGTGAATATTTAGCCTCGCCACAAGTCAAATAAAACTAGAAAGTCAGCGTACACATGGCCAGACAGATCTAAACTTGTAGAACATCTATTGAAATTTGCCTCTACCATGGGATATCCTTATATCTTAGACATGCTCAAGAGAACTAATTTTTTGGAACATCTTTCAAATGACCGGCACTAGAAGGGCTACTGATCATGGCTATCACTGACTATGAGATGATTCAACAGAACAAAATACTAAAAGTGAACATCAACTAGAGGTTCCGCTTTGACCCTTGAGTTGCCGCTCCGGCATGAAGCCTATGCTGGTTGTTTTTTTGAGCAAAAACATACGTCTCCCCCAACCTCCCACCTTGCCTTGAATGGGCACATAATTTAAGGGAAAGTGCTGTAAAATTAATGTAGCAATAAGTATCTTAAACAAAGCTGCGTATCTAAAAATATTAATTACAAAGAAGCGATTTTCATTGTACATACATGTACAAGTAGATGAACAGATGGACGGACACCGGACACGGATGGATGCATGCACACATACACCAAAACCTGATCAAATGTGGGGGCTATCCCAATGAAGCTTCCATCCAAGTTTGGTGAAATTCCATCCAATAGTTCTCAAGATATCTTGCAGACAAGGCCTGTATATACATGTACAAGCAGATGGACGGACACCGGACGAACGCATGGACACACACCAAAACCTAGTCAAATGAGGGGGCTATCCCAATGAAGCTTCCATCCAAGTTTGGTGAAATTCTGTCCAGTAGTTCTCCAGATATCTTGCAGACAAGCCCTGTATATACATGTACAAGTAGATGGACGGACGGACGGACATGGATGAATGCACGCACACACCAAAACATAATCAAATGAGGGGGGCTATCCCACTGAAGCTTCCATCCAAGTGTGGTGAAATTCCGTCCAGTAGTTCTCAAGATATCTTGCAGACAAGGCCTGTATATACATGTACAAGTAGATGGACGGACGGACGGACACCGGACACGGATGAACGCATGCACACACACCAAAACCTAGTCAAATGAGGGGGCTATCCCAATGAAGCTTTCATCCAAGTTTGGTGAAATTCCGTCCAGTAGTTCTCCAGATATCTTGCAGATAAGCCTTGTATATACATGTACAAGTAGATGGATGGACGGACGGACACTGGACATGGATGAATGCACGCACACACACCAAAACCTAATCAAATGAGGGGGCTATCCCACTGAAGCTTCCATCCAAGTGGGGTGAAATTCCGTCCAGTAGTTCTCAAGATATCTTGCAGACAACGCCTGTATATACATGTACAAGTAGATGGACGGATGGACGGACACCGGACACGGATGAATGCACCCACATACACCGAAACCTAATCAAATGAGGGGGCTATCCCAATGAAGCTTCCGTCCAAGTTTGGTGAAATTCCGTCCAGTAGTTCTCCAGATATCTTGCAGACAAGCCCTGTATATACATGTACAAGTAGATGGACGGACGGACGGACACCGGACATGGATGAATGCACGCACACACAACAAAACCTAATCAAATGAGGGGGCTATCCCACTGAAGCTTCCATCCAAGTGGGGTGAAATTCCGTCCAGTAGTTCTCAAGATATCTTGCAGACAAGGCCTGTATATACATGTACAAGTAGATGGACGGATGGATGGACACCGGACACGGATGAATGCACCCACATACGCCAAAACCTAATCAAATGAGGGGGCTATCCCAATGAAGCTTCCATCCAAGTTTGGTAAAATTCCGTCCAGTAGTTCTCCAGATATCTTGCAGACAAGCCCTGTATATACATGTACAAGTAGATGGACGGACGGACGGACACCGGACATGGATGAATGCACGCACACACACTAAAACCTAATCAAATGAGGGGGCTATCCCACTGAAGCTTCCATCCAAGTGGTGTGAAATTCCGTCCAGTAGTTCTCAATATATCTTGCAGACAAGGCCTGTATATACATGTACAAGTAGATGGACGGACGGACGGACACCGGACACGGATGAATGCACGCACATAAACCAAAACCTAATCAAATGAGGGGGCTATCCCAATGAAGCTTCCATCCAAGTTTGGTGAAATTCCATCCAGTAGTTCTCAAGATATCTTGCAGACAAGGCAAGGGGACGGACAGACATCCATCCAGAGAGACAGACAGACATCCATCCAGACAGACAGACAGACAGCACAAACACTAGATGTCTCCCCCCAACATAGTTGGGGGAGACATAATAACTGATCTAGAGCCTATAGGCTTTGATATGTATCTGTGTATAAGCAAGCATCTGGGGAGGAGGAGTTTGGTTTTAATGTCACACTCAAGGTTATTTCACTCATATGGTGACAGCCAGTTTTACAGGTCGGGAAAGCCGGAGTATCCGTAGAGAACCACCGCCCGTCAGCGAGTAGCAAGCATACGGTTGAAAATGAAGACAACATTGCTGCGAGTAGTACTCATGACTGTGGTGTTAACTCCACTATGGTCGGGTTTCGTTAAAACCAGAGTAATCCTGGCCATTTTAGAGAGCTGTCTGCTGACCAGTTTGACCACTCCTCTGTTTGTTACTCACCATGAACATCAATAACAATGAGGGCACCCAGAGTGATCCTCGCCATCTTAGACAGCTGACCTCTGACCAGTTTGACCACCTCCTCTATCTGTTTGTTACTCTTGGTAAGGAACACGCCCAGCCCTTTGGTCTGAATGGCCTGCAGAACAACAACACCAACATACATACACAGATCCTTCTCAGGGCTGTTCCAGAAAAAGGTACACGGGATGGGGGAGAGACTACTTTTTCTGACCCCAACCACTCATATACCATTTATATCCTATCTCCCTAATGTTAAATGACTGTACACACCCAACCACACATATACCACAGAACTGAAAAATCTTCCCCCCATCCAAAGTACTTTTTTTCTGGAACAGCCCTCAAGTGTGGATAGACATGCCTGTGACATTATGTGCAGTACACCATTTCATTATCTTTCAAGAAATAAAAAACTTGTTTGGCTTAACTTCTTATTCCATGACCCAAATGAATCTTCCCTCCTCCATCCTCTTTTTGTTTTTTTTTTCCTGGAACAACCCTTTGCAGTAGGAAGAGCACAGTGACACCATTGTTCACATGACATTAGGTAATTAACCATTTGCTTATACTGGAAATGCTCGATTGTTTTATCCTTATTCCCTAGAAAAACTTTCGCTAATCACAAACAGAGAACAATAGATTAGCTGTTCCATCTTCTGTCATCTGCTGTCCAGTTTATTCAACTGGCTGCTAAGGCCACCTGCCCAGGCCCCCAGTAAGACCCCGTCTTTATCCTCTGTGATGTGACCTACCTCTGTGACTTGCTGTGTCCAGTGAATCTGACTGGCTGCTAAAACCACCTGACCAGGCCACTGTAAGACCCAGTCTTTACGCTCTGTGCACAGGTACGATTTCACCGCCTTGACCATCACCTCTCGTAAACTTAGCTTCATCACTTCCTCAACCTGTACACAAACATACGACATCATACACCAAACAGGTCAGGGCACATCTACGGTAAATCTTCTAATTATTCAATCACCCTATTGAAATTCAATCCCTCTCAATTTTGGGGACACAATCGAATCACTCTAATAAATTGGACCACCCTCAAAAATCATCAACATGACAACAACAAAAAATAATGCATTTTCTGCATGATTTTACACCATTTTTTCAACTTTCTGTTCTAATAAATCTGATCACCCCCAGATTCATGGTTGGAAATTTCACTTCCTGTGATTGAATTATTAGAGGGATTACTGAACCTCATACAGGGAATGTCTGTATTTTAATATATCTAATATCTGTCTCACATTATATGGGAATGGGATTTTCTGCAATATATCGCAACCAAATTTCATGAAAATCCAACCACAATGTGGGTCATATTCACCAAAACAAATTCTGCCAAGATAATTTTGCATGAATGTTAAATTACGACGTCATAGAGGACAGTCGAAATGTTACAACATAGCAAACCCAATGTCATTGGGCTTTGAAAAAGCTTGGAAGCAAGATACTGTTCATCACTTTTGCTAGACAGAAGAAAAACCAAACAGTTGAGCAAATTTGTAAAACACCCCTAACTCCAATTACAAAGGTTGGGGCACGTTTGTTGAAGGTAAGGGAGATAATTTGCACATTAGACGTCTTGTGCAGCTGGGAGACAAATCATAGTTTTAACAGTACTGTGGTGAATAAGAATACTTTAATACGAAGCTGCGCATCAAAAAACCCCTCGGCTGTGGGTACATTCATAATGTATTAAATTTGAACCAAGATGTCAGGAACACCAAGCAGTCAAGTCACAAATATACAGATTATCAAAAATTTTGCAATTAGAAATGACCCCTAAGATTTCCGTCCAATCAGAGAAACCGGTATTCATTACATAAATTTCTTGATGCATCAATGATGTATACCAAATTTTACATCGAGCATTTGAACGGTATCAGAGATAGAGATCATTAATGATTTCGCATAAATTAAAGATGGCCACCCTTCCTTCTCGCCACTCAGAGGAACTGATGTGGTTATTCATTGAAATTTCTCTTGATACATTGATGCTGTATACCAAGTTTCGTATAGAACACTGAAATGGTATCAGAGATATACATCATTAAAGATTTTGCATAAATTAAAGATGGCCACCAAGGTTTCCGCCCAATCAGAGAAACCAGAACTGTCATTTGTCGTAAGTCTCTTGATGCATCGATGATGTATACCAAATTTTACATCGTGCACTTGAACGGTATCAGAGAACGAGATCATTAATGATTTTGCATAAATTAAAGATGGCCGACCATCCTTCGCCCCACTCAGAGGAACTGATGTGGTTATTCATTGCAAGTCAGTTGATACATCGATGCTGTATACCAAGTTTGGTATAGAACACTTAAATTGGATCAGAGATATATATCATTAAAGTTTTTGCATAAATTAAAGATGGCCGCCAAAGTTTTCGGTCAATCAGGTCCCGATTCAAAGTATCTGGATGTATCGATGATGCATACCAACTTTCATATAAAACAACTGAATGGTAACAGAGATATGTATCATTATCGATTTCGCATAAATTAAAGATGGCCTCCAGGATTTCCAGCTAATCAGAGAAGCCGGTTTGGTAATTTATTGAAAGTTGCTTGATGTATAGATGATGTATACCAACTTTCGTATTGAACAGTTGAATGGTTTCCGAGATATGGATCATTATCCATTTCGCATAAAATTAAAGATGGCCGCCAAGGTTTTCACCCAATCAGGTCCCAATTAAATAGGCTTCTGGTCCTTGACTAGGTAAATAAGCATACCAAATTTGGAATTCTTCAGTGGAACCGTTCTCCGGCTATCTCGCTCACGTACAGACGTACGGACGTACGGACGTACGGACAGACGGACGTACAAGACGACGACAATACCCCATGGCCAAAATTGGCCGAGGGGTAAAAACACATACACACAGAACATTCATTTAACATGTTTAATGTTTAGCACCTTTCACTTTTATATTCTCTGTCATTTCAAATATTATACCTATTTAATTTCTGTTAATACAAAATGTTTATTCAAAAAAGCTAATGCTACAGTTAGAACAAGACATTACCTGGGAAAGCCAAATCTCTACCAGACCCTTAGCGTCTGCCGGTGTTATCGTCCGAGCGAATGAAACCACCTCTTTCTCTGCTGACTCCATAGCAGTAATAATTTTCTTGGGATTGAATGACAGCTGAGAAATTCCTTCAAAACATTTCTTCAAGTGAGGCTGAACTCGGAGAGGATCTTTGGTTTCAGACAGAATCTCCAACAGCTCATCATTGGACAAGAAGAAAAATCTGTAAACGGAAAATTTTTAGAACAATGTTTACCAATAATTCAAACCCTTCATTGCTCGGAATGGCCCCAGCGCGCCTCTCCACATAGCTATGCCTCAGCATAAGACAGCAGCTAATGCAGAAAGAAACCAAGGCTATAATGTCGTCGGAGCATAGAGCATCATTGAACTTCACTTTGAAAAGCGTATACTCCAGATGCAATTGTGAACCCGTTAAAGCCTTAGGGAGCTTCTTCGAAATGGGGCATGCTAGGAACTGGCATAAGGCATTGCACACAAAGTGGCATGGTGCGCTGAGTTAGAACTCTTAGGAACTCTACAGCATACTTTTTGGAACTCAGCAGTCAAAGGATGGCTTATGCCATACCATGCAATGGCACGGATGAAATGGCATATGCTATTCTAATTGGAACTCCTCTCTATCCAGATTAGAACACCAAACTGGGCATGGTGTATCCCATTTGGATAACGGGCATATGCCATTCCTATCAAGGAAGTCATACCCTAATTTCAAGAAGGTCCCTTATTCCTACGAAGTAGGCTCTCATTTGCAAATTGTCCAGTAATGAGTGAGCGAGTCAGTCCATCCGAATCCTTTCGTTGGCAAAATAAGGAGAACCGTTGAAATTAGAACCTTGATTTTTGGCCTGAAGGTGCATTAGGGGACTGTTACCATCAAGTTCTGAGCTGACCTAATCTTGATAAAAAAATTCTGGTATCACTGTTGGTTTTGACTTGGGCCGTGCCCATCTTAATATAGGCAGGATTTCAACTGGGAGTCCAAGAGTTCAGTGCGTGTCGGAGTCCTAATGCCTACCCTACTTCGTAGGTCCTGTGACGTTATAGTCACACTGTTCACATGTGACTCAAGAATACAACATATGAATATGAGAACTAAATGGTACATGTGTCGTAACATGTCAGACAGCACTGACCTGGGGAAGAATAGCCTCTTCTTCTCCAGATATTCATTCAGACCCTTCTGAATAACCTCCAGCATAGACTACAATCCAAACAAACCATTTCAACATATACATGCCAGGTAAAAAGTATGTGACAAATTGAGGTGATAGAATACCCACAATTAAAAGGTGAACTTTAAAGCTTTTAATTTTCTTCTAAAATGTAGCTTACATACATCTTGTGTTATGTGACGTAACTGTTATATGATTTTTGGGGGAATATATTTTGTCAAATTGTACTTATAACAATATTAGAGTATCCTGTTATAAATCTGTATTCAAAACTTACTTCGCTTGTCTCTCATTGCTCGTAGAACGATAGGACATTATAGAGGTCTCCTTCATCCAAGTTTTAGTTAATGCATCATTTTACATGACGTAATGCTACGTCAGATGAATGAGTGAAACAATGGAAGGCAATCAATGGCGTTTTCGAAAGTTGCTCGTTTTTTGGTGGTATAAGTTTTGACTTTTCATATACTCAGAAGAAGAGAATAATCCACAGAACTATTACCACAAATAAACAACTATAACTACAAAGGCCTTCATTTCTGACATTCTAGCAGAACATTGGAAAGCTTTGCAGTTCACCTTTAAGGTTTATATACCGTTTATCATTTCCGATTATCATGTGTAATTTGAGTGAAAATGCTAGTGTCAATAATTCTCCTTGATATACGGGTACTTAATTTACATAAAATTCCATCTATATTAGCAAACGTAGGCAAAGTGATTACCAACTCCAGTAAAATGATAACCAAAGTGATTACACACGTGGTAAAATGATGACCAGTATGATCACCAACTCAATCCAATGCATGTGCATGCATTAATGAAAACAATTTATTACCTCTGAATGTTGAAGTTTCTCTAACATCTGATCTTGTGATACGACCACCAGAGCCTTCGTGTCTACAATAGCATTAGTCATGATCGTTCTCCTGCAAAGATGACACAAGATACAAAAATTCAATATCTTATGCCTTTGTTGGGTATATAGTCCATGTAAGAGGAGATACCATTTCTCAAAGTGACTTAACATTTCAGCATACGGAACAATGGTCAACCACTTGCCTATTTGCCACTATTGGAAATCCCGTAAAGTCATGTCACTCCGTCTTACATGGCCGATATGCCCTTTGTTGACAAGATATAGTATAAATTCCGAAGAAAGCAGCTTTGTTCCAATTTGTTAAGGGAGAAAAAGAAGCTGCCTAACTCTATTCCTACGAAGTAGGCTCTCATTTGCAAATTGTCCGGTAATGAGTGAGTGAGTGAGTCAGTCAGTCCATCCGAATGCTTTCGTCGGCAAACTAAGGAGAACCGTTGACATTAGAACCTTGATTTTGGCATGAAGGTGCATTAGGGGACTGGTACCAGCAAGTTCTGAGCTGACCTACTTTTGATGAAAATTTCTGGTGAATTTTGATGAAAATCACTGGTGATTCTGACTTGGGCTGTGTCCATCTTAACATAGGCAAGATTTCAACTTGGGGGTTTCAAGAGTTCAGTGCGCGTCAGAGTTCTAATGCCTACCCTACCTCGTAGGTCCTGTGACGTTAGTCACACTGTCATGTTTGGAAACAGTACAGCATATAAACCCTAATGGAAGACTGCTTGTGTAGATGTAATGTCCCCACAAATATTAACATGGCAAGGTCATGTGGAATTTCAAGCTTGTCCCAAATGGTGCCACGATGAAACACGATCCCAAGCAACACCGGTTCAAGCTACCTATGGGATGTCAGGTTAAGTCCCCTATGGGATGTCGGGTTAAGTCCCCCGACGTTGAAAATAGTGATTTGGCTTGGAAGAGTAACATTTCGCGGCAAGGAAAGCAAAAATCATGTGGCAAGGTTCCCATAATTACAACAACAAAAAATCCTGAAAGGAAAATTCGGCTTGGCGCAATTACGTACTGGTGGATCCGCATGAAAATCCTAAGTGAGATCTTGAGGCAAGGTACCCACATACCAAATTTGGAAAGAATCTGTTAAGGGTTTCAGAATTTATTGCCCGGAAATGAAATTTTAACTTGGCCCAAAGGTAGGTGGACCAAAGTGAAAAACAATCCCAAGCAAAATCTTGAGGAAAGGTAATATACCCACATACCAAATTTGGAAAGAATCCATTCATGTTTTCAGAAGTTATTGTCCGGAAACAAATTGGTTCAGATGAACAGATGGACCTGAATTCTATAGTCCGCCTCAACCCCCTCGGGATTCGGGGGACAAATTTCACAGTTCTCCATGTGAGGAGATAGGAAATTAAGATACGAGTAAACTATATGGTAACTAAGGGATTGATGATGGAAAAAGGAAGAAATTATACAAACCAGTGTTCATCCACCTCCTCGAACATCTTTCCTTCAACGGGGATCTGGTTACGAATATCCTGAGAGCTGAAGATTGGTTCCAAGTAGAGCCAGGCGGCTTGCACCTTCAACCACGAGTCTAGGATCCCCTTCATACGATGCTATCATGTGACAACAAGACCAGATGGTACATCATGTTTTCAAAAACTTTTGAGTTTACGGTAATTCCCCATATAATTCGATCACAGGAAGGGAAATTTCCCACCAAAAAAAATCCGAATTTCATGCCGAATGGAATAATGAAATATCACCATACCATATCACCACCACCCGTGTGACCAGCATGACTGAGGTCATGGTGGGCTCAGTTTCATAATCTTGTCAAATAAATTTTTCTCATTTGCCATAATTTTCACAATAATAATTTTCTACCATCAAAGCTTTCACATTGCGAGAAAAAAAAAAAACACATAAAATATTTTTAAAAAGCCAGGTCACCGCAACACTTTTTAAAGACATTATTCTGAAACAAAAAACTTTTCCTTGGCCTAACTGGAAGGAAACCCAATATCTGAAAACAAGATAAAAATACATGTAAAGAATACTTGTCTCATAAAAATATAATCATACCAGTTTGTGGTCCCATTCGTTTATTTCCTGCTCAAAGGGTCCGATGAACGGTGAACCTTTCATCGTGGTTGTCTTCACAACGTGGTCGTCTAGAAGGACTTGAACGTCATCTATAGCAGACAAGATTTCAATACCTGTATCTTTGTAGGGTACAAAAGTGAAATTGATCACTTCCCAGTCATCCTTCATTTTCTTCATCGCCTGTAACGAAGTAAGAGGATACAGATATGGTAATAGTCAGGAAAATATCAGCGGAACTGGTCAAAACAATAAATATTTCCTACATTTAAATTAGGAAATCGTCAACTTCTAGGTAAACATCCTTGAAATTCCTTGGGTGGAATTCAAATTTATACCAAAACTGGCACAAGGTTCTACAGAAATATTTTAAGGCAAACCTCTGATACAAATCTCCCCATATATGATCACTGATGGATCCAACAAATCTAAATCAAGTCTATTTTTAGGCAATTATCCAATGAGCCTGTGCAAACAATAAACTGTATGCAAACTTTCTCTTGAGAAACATTCCTTTCGATTGAGAAATTAATGTTTCTCATTATCAAATCCGGATTTTCAGAAATGAAAATTGAAGTCGCCACATGATTATCTCCCTTGATGTGACAAGGCAAAGATAACACAACAAATCAAGGGAGATAATCGTTGAGTTATTTCCCTTGCATTATCAATATGTACAGTTTTTTGTGTTCACCTTTTCCAAAGAGAATTCTTTACTGGCTTGTGAGCTGATCTCACTGAGTTCATCCAGGTACTTCTCCAGACCCATTTGTAAGACCTCAATTAGTGGAGTAGACTCGTTAGGCGTCATGTTGAAGCCAACCTGATGAAAGAAAGCAAAGTGAAAGATGACATTGAATTTACAGAAAGTTAGTTAAGAATACATGTATTTGTTTGAAATCAACCAATTATATTTATAAGAATAAAGGTTAGGAAAGCCCATTCAATCAAAACAGTTTCTCTATAAAGCAGTCTCTCGGTCAGCAAATAATATTAATAAATTTCTAGCCTCGAATAGCAATGACTAAAATATATCGAACAGCAATGGTTCATCTCTTTTGGTTTGCCCTCCTGGATTCATCTCAAAGTACAATACCATGTCAAAATCACCTGAACAAATAACAATTAATTAACAAACTTAACCTCAAAAACTGGGCGATTCCAATAGAGATTAATAGGGAACAAAACATTTTGAAAAAATAATTTGATTTCTTTTTTATATTTGGTACTGTATCACTTCAATCTTCAAACCACTAAATATATTTCATTGCAGAAGCTCCAAGTTCCTATTTTTGGTTACATACTTTTTCATTCATCATATCCCAGTGTCTTTTCTTGATGCCTGGGTTACAGAGGGCGTTGATCAGTGGCATGTTAATCTTGAACTTCTCCAGTTTAGTCTTGATGGTGGTGGCTGCCCGGAGAGGTCCCTTATAATCAGGATGACTGAATATCTTAGTTAACTTGTATGCCGTCTTCCAAAGGGCTTGAACCTGGGGAAAAAAGGGCAAAAATATCCCGAGCTGATCAAATGGCGAATACAATTCTTGAAATACATAAGCAGCACATCGAAATGATCGAATACAAATTGAAATAGGTCCAATCTGACAATGAATTGCGATTTACAAACCATTTTAATTTTTAGTAGAAAATTTTGAATTGATCAGAATCCGTGACAAACATGTTTAATAAGTCAATCAAAGATTGCTGCAAACTTCGAACAAGGTTGGATCCCTTCTCTGTGGGTACTGGCTGCATGGCATGTATGCTTCTTATTTGGGATTCACAATATATAGGGTTATTGGGGGTGGGGGGGGGGCTTTTCATTTATCTGAGGAAAGGGTCTTTATGCCCCCGAGTCATTGGCTGCATCATATAAATCTGTTATGATGTACGGTTTCAGAATATATGGGATTATGAGGTAGAGAGAGGCTCAATTTGGGAGACAGGAACTAGGGCTACAGGCTCTGAGGGTGGGGACGAGGGCCCCGGGGGGTAGAAATCCATATCTGAGAGAGCTGCCCGAAACATGTTAGACTCATTTCTCATAACACTAACCTATGCATCGACATCTAGTAGGGGTCCATTCATCCATTTTTCATACTCCTTGTGAAATTTGATGGCCGCCCTCCACATTTTATCATATTGATTTTAATACAAACATGTTTAATAAGTCATTCAAAGATTGCTGCAATTTCGAACAAGGTTGAATCCCTTCTTTGTGGGTACTGGTTGCATGGCATGTGTGCATCCTATTTGAGATTCACAACATATTGGGTTATTGTGGGGAAGGAGTGTTTCAATTATCTGAGGGAAGGGTCTTTATGTCCCGAGTCATTGGCTGCATACTGAAAGTCTGTTTCGATGTACAGTTTCAGAGTATACGGTAATTCCCCATATAATTCACACGGATTCCGCCAGGAAAAAAAATCTGGGTCCGCAAATACGAGGGAGCGAAGCGACCAAGTCTGAGGGAGCGTAGCGAGCGAAGGGGGAGAGTCCGAAAGGGGGGTTTCCCCCCTCGCGGCGGCAGAAGATTTTTGATAATTGCCGTTTGAATTGATGGCCTGAGAGAGCGTCTAGAGATGGATTTTATAATAAAGATTAACAGCAGGAACGTCTGTTTAAAGTCTATTTACACTCTTTGCTACGTATGTATTTCCGCGATAATTTGAACTTGGAAGCAGAAATCTTCCGGGACGATCGCTAACCGAGTCGATACACGGACGTGGTGGAGAGCACCACATGAACAGATTTCGATAGTGAGAGCTGAAAAACATCATGGCAAACAAAATTATGCCCTCAGATGATCTAATAATATACCCGAATGGTGATCGACAGTTGTTAACTTGACCTTCCAGAGCTTCTACTTTCATTTCCGTGGCCTGCGCTGGAAGAGCAGAAATCTGGCTGGATGGACAGACTGTAGTCGCAGAATGTTAGCTGAAAATGGAGTGCTATCATACCTCGAGAAGCGGGAAATTTTCCACGTGCTTCAGAGAACCGTCAGGTCATTGTCCTAATTCCGGCAATTGCCGTCTTTTCAAATGTGAATTTCCACATGTGTTTTCATTGATATTCACGAAGGGAAGACTTGGAGGGATATAAAGTAACATTTTAAACCTTTAGCTACCATTTTACTTCATAACAAGCAGACCAAAAGGGGAATTTTTATTTCATTCAGTGGGGGGAATGGGTCCGTTGACGGACCCAAATAGACCCCAGCGGAATCCCTGAATTCAATCACCGGAAGTTCACTTTTCAACTCTGTTATTCAAACACAGAGAAAAAGAAACATTCCCATTCTTCATTCAAATTGAAGAAAAGTCATATAATGACAAAATGTGACAATTTGTCGCTGATGCCATGAAGAATATTTCCAGATATACACCATTTTTGCTGCACTTCCGGTGATTGAATTATTAGCGGAATTACCATATAGGGTTAGAGACACTCAATTCAGGAGATAGGGACTAGGGATCCGGGCCCTGGAGGTGGGGACCCATCTCTGAGAGTGCTACCCAAAACATGTCCAACTCTTTTCCCATATAACTCACTTCTTCGTCTACGACTTCTGCGTTGACCTCTAGTAGGGGTCCATTCATCCATTTGTCGTACTCCTTGTGAAATTTGACGGCCGCCCTCCATAGTTTATCATACGGTTCTTTCCTCACCGTCATGTGCTGGATCTCCTCATATGGGGTCTGCTGACCCACACCCAGCATTTGTTCTTCCTTGTTGATTAGGGCTTTCTGCAACAACAATGACACAACATATTTTCCTTCAGTGTAGGCTTCTTAAATTCTGCTTTATCTTGCAATCTGTCTGACCAGATTCTCCCCCACCCACCCACTGACTCCTGTTTTGTTTTCTTGTTTGTTGAGAGAACTATGTAAATGATCTATATACACATATTATTGAATACAATGACCGTGGAGTGCACACATGGCACAATATCATAGTATACAATGGCTGGAGAGTGCACACAGGACACAATAACATAGTATACAATGGCTGAAGGTTGCACACAGTACACAATAACATTGTATATAATGGCTGAAGGATGCACACAGGACACAATAACATAGTATACAATGGCTGAAGGTTGCACACAGTACACAATAACATTGTATATAATGGCTGAAGGATGCACACAGGACACAATAACATAGTATACAATGGCTGAAGGTTGCACACAGTACACAATAACATTGTATATAATGGCTGAAGGATGCACACAGGACACAATAACATAGTATACAATGGCTGAAGGTTGCACACAGTACACAATAACATTGTATATAATGGCTGAAGGATGCACACAGGACACAATAACATAGTATACAATGGCTGAAGGTTGCACACAGTACACAATAACATTGTATACAATGGCTGAAGGTTCAAACACAGCAAAATAACATTGCACACAATGCAGGCCTCGAAAATTGATTCACCGACGTAAACGAAAAATCGGTTAGGGTAATTTTGGCTTACGTAACCTATTTTTCGGTTACGATGTTAATTTTTACGTAACCAGTTGGTTTCGCAAAACGGTTACGTAGTTATAATAGTGTGCCATCAACCAGTACTGTACACCTCAACGAGATTGCAGTCAGAGTGATATATGACTTTGTCAACAGCACGTGGTCAGCGACTGAACTGACAAATAGGTTAATATACAGGAATGCGACTGCACACGTAAATCGCTTCCACCATTCATGATTGGCTATTATGAATCCGGCTGTATCATTCATTCACCATTTCCTTGTGATTCCATTAAAATCTTGATTGAAAAGTCTGAGAAGTTAAACACGCCACCTGGAAATTTAGAGATGGCAGGATCGACAACGAGCAACATTTAACCACAAGCTCCGTGCTCCGAGGTCAATCCTCCTCGAGAAGCTCCGCATGCCACCTCCGCTACTAGCTTCGTGCAGAGATCCCCATAGAGCAACAACCTCGGAGCGAGGAGGCTTGCGAGGAGAAGCTGTTTTCTGGCTGCTATTGGTTTATTACATTATAGTACACCGGCCCTGAACCGAGGATAGACAAAACAGTCTGTGCCACCTGACAGACACACGCCTGCCACATGGTAGTCAACATTGTGAACAGAAATTAGATAGTCAGGGCCGAGTTTGCGACCAGTTTCGCTTTTAAAACATGCTGAACGACACACGTCATGTGGTTAAAGTTTGCACAGTGGACAGACAGAGAAGAGGTTGAGACTTTTGCAACCAGAACATATGTACCAGAAGCGCATTCACGTTAACTCATTTTCCATTCTGGCCATTTCAGATTTGCGTAACTGATACGTGAATGATTTCATTCGCGCCAAATTCGAGGCCTGCAATGACTGAAGGATGCACATTAACAACCGAAAGTGACACTGATAATGGTAGAATAGATGATATAGTGTTTCCTGAAGATATACAAAAATCGTTCTCTTCAACTGACATGTATTCAATGAAAAAACTGAATATTTTAGATGATCTTGCTTTCTCAAAATAATTTACTCTTTCGGAACGAGACGATTTCTTCAGTTATAAACCTACCTCTTGGCTGAACTCCTCCAGGTTTGTAGCAATGTCAAGAAGTTCTTGGAAGTAGATCTCTGCCTCGGCCATCCTGTCCTTGTGGTTAAAGTCTTTGATTTTTTTGGCCATTTCATCGAGGGTGGCTTTGAATTTCTTCCGCCAGTCTCGTAACTTCTGTACTGCATAGTCATGTTCTTTTTGAAGTTTTGTTTCTCTGGAATTTTAATGAACACTGGGTTACCAACTTGGATTTTATCTCCAGCTAATTATCATCATCACTCAATGGACTAGAATGAACTCGCTTTTGTGAGGAAGGATCGACATGGCCTGATCTAGACTTTTAGTTTGGGTATCCATATGCGCCGCAGAGTGTGGTAAGTTGAAGGGAATAGACCTCGATGCAGGACTGTAGAAGCCCTGAGAGTATTACATGGTGAGTGAGTGAGTCAATAGGGTTTAACGTCACTTTCAACATTTTTTCAGCTATAGCATGACGGGAGAAGGGAAGGGAGGGGGAGGGGCACATACTTGTAACAAAGCAGAAATAATGCTGCCATTTTATAGCGCTGTCCCACTGAAATATCATGCCATAGGCAGACACGACACCTCACTCAGTCACATTATACTGACACCGAGCGAACCAGTCCTTGTTCTATCTCCTTAATGCTGAGTGTAAGCGAGGAAGCAACAAGTTCCATTTTCCAAGTCTTTGGTATGAACCAGCCTGGGATTGAACCTAGTACCTACCGCTTACGAGTCCGACTCTCTAACCATTAGGCCACCGCAGTGCAATTGAGTATTACATGGTCTACATACAGTCAGCTAACTTGATATTTAGCAACATTATTTGCATTACTATTGGTTTCAGCGTGTTTAGAGAGGAAATTTGCTTTAAAAAAGATCATTTGTGGCACCCAAACTCATGGTGCCCAAACCCGTTGTTATAATGTGCTCATAAACGGCCTGGATGAAGCCCTAACCATTGTAAAAATTGAATCCCGCTAAACCCCCCTTGGATACAAGCCTGATCAGATGTGAATGACCATTAAATCCTGATTAGATCCAAACAACTTACAGGTATAGAAGATAATTATGATTATCATAGAGAGGTAGAGTGGGTGAGTGAATAGGGTTTTAACGTCACTTTCAACAAGTTTTCAGTTATATCACAATGGGGAAGGGTGGGAGGGTGAAGGGCGGGGTTACCTGTATAGAGGTAGATGATATAAGGGAGATAATTACGTGTTTCTGATCATGGGTACAATTCTATCAGGCCAGGTGAACGTGTTGTTGTTGAGCAGCATGTCGTCCCTCTCCAGTTCCGCATAGTCCATCAGGAACAACAGGTTTTCCGCCGCCAACTCCAGTTTGTCCTGAAAACAACAACAACATGGTGTAATTACTTCTGATAGATCCGCAGACTGCAGCAATCGCTATTTAAGGAGTTTTGCTACCTTTCACACACAAGAAAGTAGATGGTAAGCCTCAAAACAGTATATTGACATACAACTTGAAAATTTCCCAAAAAATCAATTATTTTGACCATTTATTTTTTAATATTAAGTTATTTTTGTATGAATGAGAAAATCTAAGAAATAACATTTTAGAGATTTTAGGGTTCAGTCAAAAATGTGCATTCAACATGGTATCTTAGAAAAAATGAACAAGGTGAGCTTTCAATTTTTTTCCTAAAACTTTTATCGCAGGCATTACTGATTGAAATTAGTGACAAAAAATGTTCTGTTTTCAGGATCAAATCATGCTAAGGCATTTTAGTTTTCTTACTTGAAAAGAGTGATGTCAATATACAAAGTAAACAGAAAAATATCCAGAGAGATTTGAAAACCTCCCTCCACTTCGTCGAACTTCAGGATCACCATACCATGCACAACAAGAAGATCTGGAAGAGTGACGACGTCGGTTATACGACACTCCACATTATGATCTCGTCCAACAAGCAGTCGTGATGTGCAACCAAGCCATCGCGCGCTCCGCCGTGGCCGTCGAAAAATGTTTTCTCATGAATGCTTGACACAAGTTGAGATTGATGTGGTCACTGAGTTGCGGAAAATTTGATGGCAGTCTTGATCTTGAGGTTGATTGCATCTTTAAAGATTGAAGCAAATATTTCAACATCTATGGTTTTTCATACCTTGAGTTGCAGGAGCTCTCCGGTCCAGAGAGCTTCGAGGTAATCCTGTAGATCGACAAGTTCAGACGTGGACTCGGACTGTCGTATAATTCGCTTCACTATCCCGTCGTACTGCGTACAGATGCCTCGGTTGAACTTGTGACTCGTCTCCACGATCTTAGCTATCATGATATCGGACAACTCACGGGCACGCTTGATTAACCACTGTTCAATATAAAAGAAAGGGGTATTCTCCATTGCCAAAAACTCTTGAGTCAATTTTAAATCATCGTAAAACTGAGTTCTCAGCAGCAAATAAATTTAGCAAATGATGAAACCCAATTTTCAAGCCTGAAAGCTATGTGTACAGGAATAAACTTATACAAGAAACTAAAATGTTTCCATTCTTTTTAAGCAAAACTTAATCCAAAGATTCTTAAATATATTTTTCTTTATTGAAGAAGATCTAGAACATCGTATAGGGCAATCCCAAGTGGGCCACTCTTGTCTCTAACAGATTTTCCTACGAAGTAGGCTACCATCTGCAAATTTTCCGGTAGTCAGTGAGTTAGTCCATCGGAATCCTTTCGTCGGCAAAATAAGGAGAACCGTTGACAATAATAACCTTGATTGTTTGCATGCATGAAGGTGCATTAGGGGACTGTTACCAGCAAGTTCTGAGTTGACCTACTTTTGATAAAAATTTCTGGTGATTTTTGATGAATATCACTGGTGATTTTGACTTGGGCTGTGGCCATCTTAATAAAGGCAGGATTTCAACTTGGGGCGGCGGGATTTCCAGGAGTTCAGTGCGCGTCGGAGTCCTAATGCCCACCCTACTTCATAGGTCCTGTGACGTTAGTCACACTGCCATGCGATAGCAGTTTTGCCAAAAAGCTACCATGTACTTGGGGATATTTAATATTATCTATAATTTGTATTCAGGCCCCATCCTAAAGCCTGAGAACTATACCATGGACATCACAGTTCCCATCCACAAGGTACTGATCGATTGCTTCACTCATTTCAAATACATTTCTATTGTTACGGTTTTACTTAAAAATAATGTGTATCAAATATTTCTTGAAAAGTATTATTTTATTCATTTCTATGTCTTATTCCTGAGTAATGGGCACTGCCATATTTGCCACAGCCGGTCCTACACGAAAACGAGACTGCTAGAACTGATGACGCCGTATTAAGGATTAATTAAGGACAGGCTGACCGTTCTTTAAATTTAATACCATTCACGATCTAATTCAGTGGTAGAATGTATTCATATATGCTCAGTGTTAATAGTACGCTCATATAAAAATTGATATTTCATCTGTTTCCTGCATGCTCTTTTCATTATGACGACATCGAATGCCTTCATCTTTGACATAATTTATAATTCTACACGACAATGGTGTGACATTATTTGGTGCTCGGAATAAGACAAAGAGATGAATAAAATAATACTTTCCGGTCTTCACCGGCATTAAATATTTGGCACACTTTATTTGTGAGTACAGGTCTTTACGACAGAAATGTATTTGAATTGAGTAAAGCAATCTCAGTTATTGTACTTTGGTTGAAGTTTTAAAAAGTTGACCAGCTGACTTCAGATTTGCAAACCATCATTGCTAATCTTTCCTTGATGGCGACATCACATCAGACCAGCCTCCCGAAGACTGATGTTACAAATGTTGATGTCAGGCCAAGCGGTCTGATAAACATGTCAGAAACTAGCATCAAACAAGAGCAGATAAGCGATGCGAATTTCAATTCTGGAATCGGCCGGGAGACAAAGGTACTCAAAATTAAAACAAAATAAAGTAAAGGGCTGATATTTCCATCATTAGCTAGGCCAAAATAATATAAAATGGAAAATATGAAAAACCTTTGCATTTCATCTTCAAATGCCTACACATCTCCAACATTTTAAACACCTACAATCCTTGTCCCTCTAAAAAAACCCAATCTAATATAGAAAGCAGAATGTACCTCATTTATACGGTTACAGTCGAGAAGGAACAGGTGCAAGGGCACAAAGACGGGTAGCGATCCGATCTCCGACGCCATTTTCTTCAGGCGCTCAAGTTCTTTGATGTACTCTCGTAGTGGGTGTTCTCGGTTGACAAACTTCGCCACCTTCACGTCAGCCTCTCTGGACAACAGATACTTGTATGGCTCGTACACGGACTTGTACCTGCACAGGTGAGACGTGAAAAATGGATTGATATTTGCTTTTTACACATTGATTGCCGTCTCATGGACGTCGCCAGGATTTCTTCAGAGGGGTCATTTCCTATGCTTACTTATAAGAAAGTCCAGTATTGGTGTTTTCCAACATAGGAAAATAACATACAATTGGAGGCTGTGAGGGGGTCATTCATACCCAATGACCAACCACCTCGCTGGGGGTCTAATAGTACCCCAGCCACCAGTCAGATTTTTGGACCAGATTCGGGGCCTTCCCCCACATCGCTGGAAGTGACATCGTATATAATAAAATAGATGTTTGCCGAATATTTCGATTACTTTTCAAGTCTGCATAATACCTCTCTATAATGAAGAAATTATACCTCTGTTGACCTAGCGTTGAAAAGAATTATCTGGAGATTATTTTCCCTGTTTATCGGGACAGAGCATATGAAAAGTAGTTCGCTCATGTGCAAAACTGAAGGAGTTATTCGGCCGGATTCAAACTGAACCGTGTGTACGTGGGTTTTTCCCTATACGTCATAGCAACGTAGTACAGGTCAACTTCCGCTATTGGAGGCAGGTATCGATACTGGAGCCTGCGAAATGGAGCATGCGCCTGGGGGGGGGGGGCGAAGCCATGCCACTATTTGCCCATCTTCATTTCATCAAGCCAGTTTCTACCTTCCCACATCGAGCCTGCCTTGATATATCTGAACACCTTAAACTATTCAAAATCTGAGGTGTAAATTACGACTGAGAGATGAACCAATCGGAGCCTACCTGCCGATTGTATTTAGGGTGACATCATCCCGAAGTAGCGATGTCATTCCTTCTAATAGGGTGGTTGTGTTGGTCAAATATATACGTCGGTTAATCAATAACGCTCTTCTACGACACATTTCGAAATTTGAATGTTTTCAAGATCAGTGATGTCTCGTGTCTATTCGTAAGTTCTTTGAACATTGAAGGGGGCCTGATATATCAAGGGAAGTTTGAAGTCGGAACGTGGAAATTGGCTCGGTGTAATGAAGGGGTTATTTGACCCTCTTATCTCATCGCTTCAAGAAACTTCATCCATTCATTGCTAACTTTATCAACATCCAGTTCACTCTTTGAAACACTTGAATGGTGCATTTGGGTTACCAATGTTGGCGATTTGATCCTGTTATATACTCATGACGATAAAGCAGAAAATTAACAGCAACTGCATCAAATATTCAAAGCAATTAGTGAACTAACTTCTGTAATCGGTTTATGAACCTTACTAAATACTTTTGGCTTGCAAATACTAGCCAAAAATGTGTTCATCGAAACCCAGGAATTAAAATAATTATGAGCTATTTTTATGTTCATTAATAAACAATTCAGATGAATGTTTGAACAATGGAGAAAACTCGGTTCGCAGTAGATTATGAAGAAATACTTCACCAGTTTCTCGGGTTTTTACACACAGTTATCACTCATATGCATCAGGTAGTTTAGTGCTATTACAGAGAGACTAATTTGTGCAGTTTATCTTTGTCATTCGGAGGAAACAGTTAATAGCGACTGTCCAGAAGTAAACTGGATATGCTGGTGTTGTTGATAATGCGACAAACACAATTCTGGGAGTTTGTGAACGCTACAGGTTATCTCGTACCTTGGTTTCCCCAAAAGCATGATGGGAAAATTCAATTGGCCAATGGAGAGCAGTAAACCGATACGAGTATATATGCTCATAGCAGGATTATAGCAGGATAGGAGTATGCTCATAGCAGGATTATAGCAGGATAGGAGTATGCTCATAGCAGGATTCTAGCAGGATACGAGTATGCTCATAGCAGGATTATAGCAGGATATGAGTATGCTCATAGCAGGATTATAGCAGGATACAAGTATGCTCATAGCAGGATTATAGCAGGATATGAGTATGCTCATAGCAGGATTATAGCAGGATACAAGTATGCTCATAGCTAGATTATAGCAGGATATGAGTATGCTCATAGCAGGATTATAGCAGGATACGAGTATGCTCATAGCAGGATTATAGCAGGATATGAGTATGCTCATAGCAGGATTATAGCAGGATACGAGTATGCTCATAGCTAGATTATAGCAGGATATGAGTATGCTCATAGCAGGATTATAGCAGGATATGAGTATGCTCATAGCTAGATTATAGCAGGATATGAGTATGCTCATAGCAGGATTATAGCAGGATATGAGTATGCTCATAGCAGGATTACAGCAGGATACGAGTATGCTCATAGCTAGATTATAGCAGGATACGAGTATGCTCATAGCAGGATTACAGCAGGATACGAGTATGCTCATAGCTAGATTATAGCAGGATACGAGTATGCTCATAGCAGGATTATAGCAGGATATGAGTATGCTCATAGCTAGATTATAGCAGGATATGAGTATGCTCATAGCAGGATTGGCAAGGGTAAACAATAGTCATGTGAGCATTCTCATAGGAGGCGTGATAAGGAGAGGAAATAAACAATAAAGATTGGCCCTAAGGGACCTTCCATATTTTCTACACTCCACAAACCAGCTCTAACACTCTTTGTCACTCGTTTAGTTAAATTGAACACTAAGTTGTAGTAGTTGTACAGGGTTTAATGTCATTTTCAACCTTGTTTCAGTCATATCACAACGATACGTACATGTGCCAGAACACAAGAGTGCTCACAGTTCCTATTACCCTGGACAGTGATCAGCCCAGCCAGTACAGCACCCGGTCACTCATGCAAGCATTGACCGAGCTTAATGTTGCTTAACTTGGGTGATCTGACGAGAACCTCACACTGTACTTCATAATCCCATACTGTCAAACACTCCACCCACCCCAGACAGCATCATATAATATCAGTAATATACCAGTATATGACAAGAAAATAATGATGAAAAAAAATATAAAATTGGAGAGCTTCACACATGCACATTTATCTAAATGAATATGACAAGAATTGTCTCCCCTACTTGTTTGGTCCGACACTGTTTCCCGTGATGACCGTGTGAACTCTGTGCTTGGCCACTCGCACCAGATCCTCGTCAATCTTCACGGTGCTGATTGTACGTGTTTCCAATGCCTCAATCTCGTGGAATAGACAGTGCTCTATTTTTGGCAGGCCTTCCACACTCCGCACCATCGTTTCAATGATCCGACAGAAGAAGTCGTACAACCCAGCAAACGATGGCTTGAAGGCAGTATCCTTGTTGTCAATATCTTTCTCCTGAAAAGAAATAAAAAATAAAAATAAGCAAATGCTTGAATGAAAACGGCAAATAAGTTAATAGTACGTATCGTTAATGGAGAAGTAATTTTGATTGTCTCCATGTAATTTTTTTTACTAATGAGAAAATCTCAGCCCCTTCAAATTTTTTTCTGATTGATAGGCAGATAATATACAACACATAGTCGATATTGTCAAGCTCCTAAAATAGACACATGATAACCTTGCCCCTTCTTTCACTCCACACCTCCTTCCAGACAACAAATTTATATTACAGTACAGGCAAGAGCTGAATGTCGGACGGGCTAAAACACGCAAAAAGTTTGCCTCTATTAAAAGCTGTCCTCATAGAAGTTTTTCATGGAAGTGCCTGTCAGCGCAACTGAGCTGCGACTAGTCCGGTGCTTCATCTGGAGTCAGGCGCGATCGAAAAAATTAACACGTGATCGGTTTACAAGTGGTCACGAGTTAAATATATTCACGCCACATCGGAAATATTTCTGCACCCGAGTAGTTCATTTTTTAACTGATAATTAAGTAACTCTGTGACAAGAGAGTTCCACTTCCTGTTGGCAGGCAAAGTGAATTGGCGGTGCAGTAATGTACAAAAGAAGATTTTGTTTTTCTTCAAATGCATGCCCGATGCACAGAAGCACCAACGAACACAATTATGATCTGATCTCAGGCCCTAAAATTTGAAAAGTTTAGTTAACCTGAAAATACGTTATGTGAAATTGACTCTAGATAACCCATAGTTTGTTCCCCCACTTCTGAACTGCATTTGGTTATGCCAAATGAGTTTTGTTGTGGCTAGGCATTGGTTTTTGACTGGAGCTCATTCAATAAAACTTGCTGTTGCTATCTACGCCGACAGTTTGATTTTGTATAATAATAATCTCGTTCCCATAATCTAGCCCCTCTCAGCGTCCGATGCCGTTGGCTTCCGGTGCCCTTGCCGCTGCCAAAAAAAAAATCATTACCCGTGACCAATTTTCGTCATTACCACGTGTTGTGTGAAGAGTCCAATTTTGTGTGACTGGCAGACTTCTATCATTGGAATTGTGACCTTTATTTCTGAAATATTATCTCAAATTAAATTCCCATATACACGTTTTAATTTTAAAACAGAACGTTACAAAGTTTCTCCGCCATTCACTTTCGTTTTCGGCTCTCAGCATCACGCATGTTCAGGGCCGCACACTTATGGTATTGCGTCTTGGTTAGGGCCCCATAACCCTATTGCGTCTTGGTTAGGGCCCCATAACCCTATAACATGTATTTATTAAAATTATGTCGTTGTGACACAGAGTTTGGGCCATAATTTAGGCGAACAAATAATCGGTTATGCCTCTTTCATTTTGGGTAACCGCTGGGCGAACTGAACGATCGTTCTCCCCAAATTTTAAGGCCTGGATCTTATACGCGAGATGTGTTCGAACATTACGTAAATATCTGCGCTGTATTGTATTCGGCTCACCATAGCTACTGTGACTGGGTGGATCATGTGTGGTAAGGCCAGGTCCGACATTATGTGGTACTCCCCCTCGAAACCATTCCCATCGGCGTACTCTTCCAGCAGGTCTACTAGATCATAGATGGAGTTCCTGACGCAGCTCCGTAGAAGGTTGGACATGAGCGACGCCACACAGCCAAAGAAATGGTCCATCTTGTCCATTCTTGTACCTGCCCCCTCCCCCTGAAGACAAAAAAGACAGTGAGGTAAGACACACATAAAGGTATTCTGTTTCTAGTCAGCACACACATGGCTCTGAACCATGAGTGTCCATGGGTTTGTTTTTTGAAAGAGTTATCCTCTTGATCAACCTTGAATTTGTATGTAGTAATGAAGTATTTAACACTATCAGGCCTGGGCGATTTGGTTGTCTGTCTCAGCATTGAAGGGGGGGGTCCATATTATATATTTGGGTCAAGCTCTACAAGACAATGTGAGGAAATCTAAGATGCCCAATGCCCACCATGATGACTTCACAGTGACATAATCTTCTCAGAAGCAATTTATCATCTATTGCTTTTCATTCATAGTTATTATTTTTCAATATTTTCTCTCAAAAACTAATTGATATGATAGAGAATAATTAGCTTTCACAAATTAAATTGCTTTTATGACATTGTAGGAAAGAAAAATGTGAGAAATGGACAGAAACGACCAAAGCTCATCTTTCAGAGGACACCTCATGCCTGCCATTTGAAATTTTCTTAAAGATCCTTTGCATGGTAGGATTATGCAAATACTCTCAAAATGACGCCAATAAGATTTGCAGAAAAGTCAGAAAGGGTCAGCTCTGTTGTTATCGTCGTAACATAGCTGCGGAGAAAAGTTTGGCGGAGGGGGGTGTAATGTCACAGCCATGCAATAAATTGGAGTGAGTTTATTAGTCTTTCAACACTATTTCAGTCATATCACGACGTTCAGTTCCTATTCCTGTCAAATTGTAATAATTCTAATGTAAGAAATGCATGGTTTGTAATATATCTCCATGCAATGTCATTAAATTTTCGAGGACCGGGTGATGTCATATGCTTAGACGACACGAGCCAAAATGGCGGCACGCTTGAGAGACAATGATGCACAGGTTGAATGCCGATTTAATCGAGTAGAAAAAATCGCAAAAAATATTTGCTTACATTTTTGGATACAGGGGAGATAGATCTTTCATTCAGTGTATACATTAGTCACATGTTTTCTTCTCCTTTGTTGGAGTACTGTAGTGTGTGTTAATAAATGTTCTAGGTTCGGGAAATTCTGCTGCATCCCGAACACCCGAACATCCATTCCAATCACTGGGATT
>JAVTVY010014178.1:0-51525 GCA_036873755.1 Hanleya hanleyi | reverse complement strand
CTGTGGATTTTACATCCGGGTTTCCAAGTGGGTTTTCCCCGTCGTTCCTCCGTCTTCCATCCGGGTACTGTGGTTTTACATCCGGGACCCTATCTTACAGCCGGGTTTTGCACACCTGTTGACCTCAATAATTTGCATATGACCTCTGTGAGGTCACTTCCGCTTCCGTTCAGGTGACCCGAACTGACATTTGGGACCTGCGCGCGCTGACAAAACAATACCGGATAAAAATTGCGCGCAGGAGCCAAAGGTCAGTTCGGGTCACCTGAACGGAAGTGAAAGTGACCTCACAGAGGTCATATGCAAATTGTTGAGGTCAACAGGTGTCCAAAACCCGGCTGTAAGATGGGGACCCGGATGTAAAACCACAGTACCCGGATGGAAGACGGAGGAACGACGGGAAAAACCCACTTGGAAACCCTGATGTTGACAAGATCCCGGATGTAAAATCCACAGCCCACACACACACACACACACACACACAAGCGCGCGCAATGCGGCTCAGTCGTACACCAGTACACCAGTCTCGATCCCCGACTTGGGGTAGAGTGTGCTAAAAATAGATCACCAGCTAGCGTGCTATAAAAGGGAAGCGGCCTGGCCGTTTCATCAGACACTCTGTCAACCACCAAGATGTTCACTTGTACTACGTGCTCGAAATCATTCACTCGTCTGCACGACTTGTGCCGCCATGAGGCTACCAAGCACGAAGGAACCGCCCGGTATAGCTGTACGATATGTACACTGTCGTTTCAGCGCCCGGAGCATTTACAGCGCCACACACGTGCACGCCATGAAGTACCCAAGCGTCCATGCGAAGATTGTGGTCGGCTTTTCAAACTGACCAGTCAGTTGCTGCGACACCAACGCACACGACACCCTGTTCCGCAGCCACGTTTGTAGGTAGAAGAGCCCGTAGGCATCAATATCGAGACAGGGGGAACTCCCACCCATCGCACGAGGGCCGATGATGATGTCGCCCTAATTCAACAGTCAAATTCCGACGACAAGACCTTGGGCCAGATTTTGTACGACGTGGAGGGCTTCGTGGACGAACCCATAAATGTTCCTAGCGATCTGTTACACGAAGACCATCCAGTGAGTGACATCTATCGGCATCATTGGCCCATGATCCGGCACTGTTTCTACCGTCATCGCCCTATTCAAGATATCTACAATTTCCGACTAACCGACCTCGCCCGTCTACGCAGCTACGTCGAAGCCATCTTCAACGATCAAACTACGGCCTTCAAGTTGAATCTGGCGTTTGGTTATGTGCTGCAGCATAAGGACACAGACCAAGCCCGATATTTTTACCCGAGCAGTAACATCCGGGTATTTAACCAACCGTTTACCATCATTAACCGGGCGTCGCTAGAGGCGATGCTGGAGAAACTGGACACCGTGGATCCCTTGGAATGGGCCCAACAACAACGCCCCAACACACAATGGGTCGTAGAGAGGGTGACCAATGTCACGTTTTTCGTTACCAAGCTGACCGACCATGCACCCCCATCGGCTGAATGCGTCACTCATGCACTGATGAATACCATAACATGCCGTACATACTCTATATGTCTACATGGTGATCGTTGACGGCGTCAACGCCAGGTGGTGGTGGTGGTGATGGTGTGAGGATAATAAAAAGTGTATTACGCCATGTGACTGTTGTTGTTTATGTCTCTTGGTTGTGTTTATATTGAATGGGACTGAGCATATTGATGCGATGAGAGGAAGTTTTCGAAGAGAACGTAATTCTACATTGTGCACGAATGGACACAAACACAAACACACACGCGCGCGCAATGCGGCTCATGAAAAACACGGATGTAAGATGAGGACACGGATGTAAAACCACAGTACCCGGATGGAAGACGGAGGAACGATGGGAAAACCCTCTTGGAAACCCGGATGTTGACAAGATCCCGGATGTAAAATCCACTGCCCACACACACACACACACACACACGCACACACACACACACACACACGCGCGCAATGCGGCTCAGTCGTACGCCAGTACATCTCGGCCCTCGACTTGGGGATAGTTGAACTGAGTGTGCTAAAAATAGATCACCAGCTAGCGTGCTATAAAAGGGAAGCGGCCTGGCCGTTTCATCAGACACTCTGTCAACCACCAAGATGTTCACTTCCACAACTTGCCAGAAGCAGTTTACTCGTCTGCACGACTTGCACCGCCACGAGGTCTCCACCCACAACGAGGCACGGTATATTTGTATAACCTGCGCACGGTCATTTAATCGGAAGGATCCTTTACTGCGCCACGAACGCTCATTCCACGCGGGCGCGGCGGAACAATGTAAGGATTGTGGTCAACTCTTCAAACGACGCAGTCAGTTAAGACGGCATCAGCGTTTGATTCATGCCCCGTCTCTACGGTTTGGGCGACAACTTTCCACAGAAGAGGAGCCGCGGAAGGTCAGACCCAGTGAAGATGAGCCCGGGGAGACGAACGCCACTGGTGATGCGATGACGGAGAGCCTGCCTATACCCACAATTCAGAAGAGCCTGGATATCCAGCCGGGCCCCACCGTTACGGTTTCGAGTCATACGCCTGACAACATCGAACATTTTCTGGACGAGCCCATACATGTTCCTAGCGATCTCTTACAGAACGCCCATCCAGTGAGTGACATCTATCGGCGCCATTGGTCCATGATACGGCAATGTTTCAACCGTCATCGCCCTATTCAAGATATCTACAATTTCCGATTGACCGACCTCGCCCGTCTACGTAGCTACGTGGAAGCCATCTTCAACGGCCAAATTTACGGTCTTCAAATTGAATCTGGGGTTTGGTTATGTGCTGCAGCATAAGGAGACAGTCCAAGTCCGATACTTTTACCCGAGCAGTAACATCCAGGTATTTGACCAACCGTTTACCATCATTAACCGGGTGGCGCTAGAGACGATGCTGGAGAAACTGGACACCGTGGATCCCTTGGAATGGGCCCAACAACAACGCCCCAACACCAAGTGGACAGTGGAGAGGGTGACCAATGTTAGGTTTTTCGTTACCAAGCTGACCGACCCCCTCGGCTGAATGCGTCACCCGTGCACTGATGAATACCATAACATGCCGTACATACTCTATATGTCTACATGCTGATCGTTGACTTGAGCTCAGTGAACACTTGTGCCTAATATGCCGGTGGGTTAAATAATAAAACATGGTGTTTGATATTTCAATTTGTTTTGCTGTGAACATACTAAACATGCCCAGGGCGGCTCCCCCAGCCTGGGTATGATGTAACATTGGGGATACATTGCTGAACTTGTTCTTATTCACGACAACGGCTATCCGATTGTATAATACAGAACATATATTGTATAATACAGGACATATATGGTACAATACAGGACAGATATGGTATAATACAGCACAGATTTGGTATAATACAGGACATATACTGTATAATACAGGACAGATTTGGTATAATACAGAACATATATTGTATAATACAGCACAGATTTGGTATAATACAGAACATATATTGTATAACACAGGACAGATATTGGATAATACAGCACAGATATGGTATAATTCAGCACAGATATGGTATAATACAGGACAAATATGGTACAAAACAGGACAGATTTGGTATAATACAGGACAGATATTGTATAACACAGGAGAGATATTGCATAATACAGCACAGATATGGTATAATTCAGGACAGATATGGTATAATACAGCACAGATATGGTATAATAGAGGGCAAATATTGTATAATACAGCACAGATTTGGTATAATACAGGACATATATGGTACAATACAGGACAGCTATGGTATAATGCAGCACAGATATGGTATAATAGTGGAGAAATATTGTATAATACAGAGCAGATATGGTATAATATGCTGATAAGGAGTGGAGTGGACATATGGACAAGACAATTTTGTATATCACAGCACAGATTTCGTATAATACAGAACATATATTGTATAATACATGACAAATATGGTACAAAACAGGACAGATTTGGTATAATACAGGACAGATATTGTATAACACAGGACAGATATTGCATAATACAGCACAGATATGGTATAATTCAGGACATATATGGTATAATACGGCCCAGATATGGTATAATAGAGGGCAAATGTTGTATAATACAGCGCAGATTTGGTATAATACAGGACATATATGGCACAATACAGGCCAGATATGGTAAAATGCAACACAGATATGGTATAATAGAGGAGAAATATGGTATAATACAGGAGAGATATTGTATAATAGAGCACAGATATGGTATAACACAGGACAGATATTGTATAATACAGCACAGATTTGGTATAATACAGCACAGATTTGGTATAATACAAGATTACAAGCGTCTAGTCCGTCATTCATAATCCAGCCGTCGTCCATTAGAGAATATCCGCGTCCATAATCCAAAGACCTATTCCATTTCCATAACAGTATTAGCACCAAATTCAAAAAGACAAAAGTATACATAAACATAGGCTTGTTTCCTGCAAGAGAGAAGCGGTCAACAATTTTCAATGATGCCGGCAAGACATCATGATGTTCCAAAATATCAAATCCGTATACTGTATAAAACAGGGCAGATTTGGTATAATACAGGACAAATGGTATAATAGAGGACAAATATGGTACAATACAGGACAGATTTGGTATAATACAGGACATATTGTATAACATAGGGCAGGAATGGTATAATACAGGACAGATGTGGTATAACACAACAAAGATATGGTATAATGCGTGACAGATATGGATGGTCCATCTCTACACCAAATACCTTCCTTCACTGCCCCAAAATGCCCACTTTCGCTACTACTCGTACTGATGACGTCACCGATGACGTCACAGATGATATGGACATCCCTCAAATCGGGATGTACACCCCGAGAGCTACAAGATAACACCTCCCACGACACAATCGGACCAAGGATGGTACCTCTCTACCCCAAACACACCTCCACGCACCCCCAAAATGGCCACTTTACTTACTCCACCCAACTGCGCATGCGCAGATTGACGCGACTTGCACTTAAAAACACGCCATTCTGACTCTACCCCACACAAGCTTCACTTTGACACATTGCACGACCCATTTGGACCCATAGTGGTCCATCTCTACCCCAAACACACACCCCACATACCCCTCCCCACGTCCAAACTGCGCATGCGCAGGCTATTGAACATGGACGAACCATTAGTCGATACATTACAAACTCCACGAGAGCTTCAAAATAAGACCTCATACGACAGCATAGGACCATTAGGGGCTCACCTAAACCCCAAAGCGTTCACCCAGTATGGGCCTATACCCCCATTGCCAGTATGGAGCTATATGGGCCTACCCAGGCCCCGGTGAATTTTTTCCCCAAATTTCATCGTTTCACTTCGAAACCCTTCCCATCGTGTTCTAAATGACGAGACGTGAAAAACAAATCCAAACAACCCATATCACAATGAGCGTGTGTGAATTTCCCAGGTTGAACCTATACCCCCATATAGCCAGTATGGAGCTATACGGACCTACACAGGCCTCGGTGAACTTTCGAAAAATTTCACCGTTTCGCTCGGGGACCCCTTCCATCGTGTTCTAAATGACGAGACGAGAAAAACAAATCCTAACAACCCATATCACAATGAACGTGTGTGAATTTCCCAGGTTGAACCTATACCCCCATATAGCCAGTATGGGACTATATGGGCTATATGGTACTTTTCCTAAAATTTCACCGTTGCGCTCCGAGACCCTTCCCATCGTGTTCTAAATGACGAGACGTGATAAACAAATCCAAGCAACCCATATCACAATGAACGTGTGTGAATTTCCCAGGTTGGACCTATACCCCCCATGGCCAGCCTATGGGCCTATATACAGACCTCGGTGACTTTTCTAAAAAATTTCATCGATTCGCTCCGGGACCCCTCCCATTGTATTTTTCTCGGCAAGACGAGAAAAACGAGACCCCACAACCCATAGTAACACCCACAAACACAATTGACCACCCCTCCCCCCATATAGCCAGTATGAGCCTATATACAGACCTCGGTGACTTTTCCCAAAAATTGCACCGCTTCGCTCCGGGACCCCTCCCATTGTGTTTTTCTCGGCGAGAAAAACGAGACCCCACAACCCATAGTAACACCCACAAAAAAATTGACCACCCCTCCCCCCATATAGCCAGTATGGAGCTATACCCATACAGGCATTTTCCCTTATATTGTATAATACAGAACCCTATTGTAGGGGTAAAGTCCGTGTTCCGCTTTTTATATTTTCGGAAAAAAATCCTAATCTTACATGCACCCACCCCATTGACTTGATAGGCAGGCCCCGATAAGCCTGGGGACCGATATTAGCCCTTTTGGCTAGAGTTGATAGGGGTTTTCCCTTGTACGAGTCCGTGTTCCGCTTTTTATATTTTCGGAAAGAAATCCTAATTTTACATGCACCCACCCCAATGACTTGATAGGCAGGCCCCGATAAGCCCGGGGACCGACATTAGCCCTTTTGTCTAGAGTTGATAGGGGTTTTCCCCTATTTTAGGGGTAAAGTCCGTGTTCCGCTTTTTATATTTTCGGGGACAAATCCTAATTTTACATGCACCCACCCCATTGATTTGATAGGCAGGCCCCGATAAGCCCGGGGACCGATATTAGCCCTTTTGGCTAGAGTTGATAGGGGTTTTCCCCTATTTTAGGGGTAAAGTCCGTGTTCCGCTTTTTATATTTTCGGGGAAAAATCCTAATTTTACATGCACCCACCCATGACTGAATGGCCCTAGAGGAGCGCTTCACTTTGACACCTCACTCGACCCATTCGGTCCACTAGGGACCCACCCCGGTCACAAAACGTCTATTCCCATACTCTTTTTAGGCATTCCCCGTATACATTAACATTGGAAGTCACTTGGTTGACATGGGACTACTTTTTGTCCGCGGAAGTGACGGCATCACCACCAGACCGCGAAAGAATACAAAGGTTAAAGGTTGCCGGAACTACTTTTGACCTCCACGTGACCTTGAACTGGTGGCGCCCCCTGGCGCCACAGAGGTGAAAGGCGATGTGGTGCCCCCTATACTTTAACCTGGAAAAAAGGGCACCAAGAGTTACCTCCCTGGAAAAGGGGCTAGTATATACTCTTACTATACTACTCACATGCTTTGCACTGCAGAATAAATATATTCAAACAAAATTAAAAAAAAATTCGACGTCACAATGACGTCATAATTATCCGTATCTATGCTGGGAGAGAGGACAACTTGACTCCCACTGATCAATTTGACCTATACCAGTTTACAAAATGGAAAGGGATTATGAACAGAAACTTCCTGACATCATACTTTAACGTACTGGGGTAATTTTAAGTCATAGTGCAGGATCCCAGTGGCGAAGGACCATGAGTATCTCCAAAATAGCACTCGAGAGGGGTATTGAAAAATTTGCGTTTTCCTCCAGATTTTAGCATTTCTTTACTAAGGCGCATGGAATTAATTTAGTTTTTCTGGAATAATGTTTTTTTTTGTCGCCAGAAATATTGGTGGAAGAAATGGTTAGAAATCTTGAAAATCAGCGTTATAATCGACCACAATTACCTTCCATGAAAGTCATGCCATCGTAGCAGCCAACGTACCGGTACTTTGTTTTTATTTTCTATTGGAGCTTTCAAATCTTGCGTTTAGGCGACAGAACAGTTTTTAGTTTAACCACACATTTATTTCAACTTGATTGACCGATATTTTATATTCAGAAACATGCGTAACATACATGAGAAGACACCAACAGTCCAATTTATTTAAAAGACTTTGTAAGTCATTGGTCATTGGTCAATAATGGCTAAATGTATAACAGTAGATAGCAAAACGAATGTTCAACATCAGTAGATTATGCGGGTCAGACGAAAGGTCATTAGTGTAAGTGAACTTAATGGATATAGTTTTAAAAAAGGTCAGCTATAATATTACAATTTAGAAACGAAGAGCGCAAACTAGATCGGAGGTGAAAAGGTCAGTTGAATCTTCAGAAAAACACATAATAGGTCCGAAAACTTATTGGCTGTGTTCGTTGTCATCTGTTTTGCATGCATATACAACTACACATACTGTTTCGTCGTTTTGATTAATTATCTCTATTAGGTAGATTAAAATCGAATTTCGGCTGTATGAACAACTGATGATTGCCCTGTCGCGATGTATGTTATTTATATTGTAATATCCGCAGGCTATTGTAGCCAACTCATATGTTTACATGTCGGACTCACCCCCTTTTTTTGTCTTATCGACAGAATGGTCGTCTATGTTTTCATACAGCTTGGTCATGAACTGTGACATTATTATACCATGAAGAAACTTACCTTGTCCATAATGACTCAAGTAACGAATATTTCATTATCTAGATTTAGCGAAATTGCCTGGCAATGTTGCCAATGTTTTGTGCTCCCGCCTCACATCTCCCGAAGCAGTCACTACTATAGGTTGTAAAATGTGTTTAGGTTGTGATGAAAACTGGAAGAGTTATTTTGACTTTCTAATCATGTTTATGACGTTTAACTGTTCTTATTAAAATATTGTCTGGTTTTGAGACGAATTGATGCTACTTTTCAACCTACAAGAAGCGGTGAAGCTAGAATGACAAATATTAGAGTACGGACTATATGCCGGATGTTTTGTGTTGATAGTATCACGGGACACCTTGGGCGAAGTCTATAAATACTGAGCAGGGACAAGCAATGGAGATCACCTCTCAGCCTACAGAGAGTGCACATACATGGTACAACATTGGGAGCCAAATTTTACAGGCATTGATATAGATAGTTATATCTTATTATTGAGAACAGTTATTCAAGGCAGGCAGCCTAATTATGTTCTGGATCTCAGGTTTGCTCATCCCTGCACGGTAGTACCCTGGGTGGAGTAGTATTGAAAGCAGATACCGTGTATTATTATGTGGGTATGAATGTTCGGCTCACCTCATGTGCGATACAACCATATTATTCTATGGAAAATAAACTTACGTGTTTGGATTGATTACCGGTGTTCGTTACTGCTTTGCTAATCTAGATTCTACTGGAATTGGGATAACCTACTGTTGGTTTGCTTCTCTGATTACAATATATTGCGGTTGGACAAATAGTGGATGGGTTTGGATTACAATTGTCAAGGCAACTAGTACGCCCCATATTACCGCAATATTCCTGCCATATTGAAATAGTACAGGAAGAAGTAAAAACACAATAATTAAAGAACACGTGGTAAATCAGTTTAACCATACCTGGCCTGGGGGGGGAGGCATTATGGCCCCCCTACCAAACTTTCTGCGCTATCTCCGGAACGACAAAAAATAGGGAGCTGAAACTCCGTGACTTTATCGTTTATCATATTGTGGTCATTTTGAGGCTATTTGCATAACCCCCCGAGTAGAGGATCATGGGTAAATTCAAGATGACGGCCACCTGGGGTACCAGAAAAGTGATGTTTTTGTCATATTTCTTCAAAATTTCAGCTTTTCCGCGATGAAAAGTGGACAAAACTATTTTATTTCACATCACATTAATTTTTACTAATTTATCATACAGCTTTTGCGGAGAAATTGCGTAAATAAAAAATTCGGAAAATCTGACCGAAAAATCGACAAAAAATGCCGTTTTTGAAAATGACGTCACTGTGACGTCATCAAAGCGGCCATCTTGGATTTTTTTACATTTTCTAGTAGAGCTTGACCCAAGGGTATAGTATGGTAAGTTTCAGCACCCTAGCTCAAGGGGTAAGGAAAATAATTGGGGGGACATTTCGCCCCCCCCCCCAGGCCACGACAGGTCCCAAAAAGCCCAGGCCAGATAGGGTTAACACTGGTTTATTGAAGCTCCGACATCTGCACGCACCCTGGAAATCCATTATTATTTCTTACATGGTACATTATCACGTAACAGCGCTCGGCACATGTCTGTTACAACTGGTGTCAGAAGTGGGATCCTAAACTGCTAACTAGCATCCAGTGATACGAATCAAGCCTGGAAGAGCGCATCAGAAGTTCATAAATAATTAGGCAGCTCAAAGTCGATTTAAAATGGCCGAAAGTCCAGATCCAGAGATAATAATCAAAGACAGACGTAGCTTGGCTGGAGAACATGGCCAAGGGGATTTGTCAGGGGCAAATATGGAGGGAGATAACAACTACGAGGAGACTGAGGATACTGAAAGCGAAATTGCCTACGGAGGACCACCGACTGTGAGATCAAGTGGATTTCGCATGGGTATGAAATTAAAACCTGAGGCATACGATGGAAGAGGGGACTGGGAGGATCGCACTTTCTTGATTGTGCAGAAAAGGGTTGCCTGGACAGAAAATGAGAAGGCACTGACACTTGCAGCCAGCCTTAGGGGTATGGCAAGGACATTTTATATGGGACTCACTCCCCTGGAGAGACGAAGTTTCCGAACACTGACAAGGAAACTTGAACAGCGGTTTGGAAGTTCTAGGCAACAAACTCGGTGGTTGTCTAAGCTTGAAAGTAGATACCGCCAGGCAAGCAAATCTATAGCCGCATTCGGTGACGATTTGAGGCGGATTGTACAGAAAGCTTACCCCTCCCTTGATGCTCGTGCACAAGAGGCATTGGCTCTCCACCAATTATATAAATCCATCTCACTCGAGATGAAATGTCGATGCATTGATAAGGAATGCAAGACAGTAATAGAAGCTGCTAAAGTGGTTGAGAGATTTGAGGCAATTCTTGGGGATAAGGACAGGAAGAAAGTAGCCATCAGAGCATTAGAATCCAACCCTCCAATAAATCAAGTGCCCAGGGAGAATCGTCAGCCTGACCGTTCACGGGTCAGCATGAAATCTACTCTCCAACAGATGCTAGAACGACTCGATAGTCTCGAGAATAAAGGGAGACAAATCTGGAAAGGACCAAGACAGGGGCAAAATAGGCGAGAAATTGGGCACGGTTTTATTTGTAGTTCAGTCAATCGCTACGTCAGACGGTGTCCTCAAAACACCCATAGTGGACCTATAGGGAAGATATTTCCTAACCAGAGAAACGACCACCCGTATATCGGATGTCCAATGAATTCCAACTAATAATAATCGCAAGACGTGTTTGAAAACTGAACTAATTGAAACCAATTACAGCGACATAGTGTACGTTTACCCATAAATTATCTTACTACACTGGTAAGGTACAAAGAGAAATAAGGTGGTCATCAATTGTACCCGAGGTGTTACACTTAGAAGTCCAGATGACCACCTTAAGATAGTCAAGGAATTGGCCACTTTGATGATTCTCCAATGTCAATCTATAGGGTAGTTTCTGGTTTGCGCCTATTTCCCCTGCTCAATATAAAAGTTACCAACCCCGTTTTTCTGCAAATGCAATATGGCGACACAGCAGGCGAACCAAAGGCGCACAAGGGCATACGGTATTCCTCACTTTTTCATGTAAGTAGCTTCAAGTTGGACTAACAGGGTGGACAAGGTGACTACCCAGGGAGTCAGGTTGATTCAGAATGTGTGGTCAGTCCGATTTCTCACCCTAGGTGGTCATATTTATCACTCAGGCAATAAATTATGACTGCAGTGGTGGTCAGGCGGACCCATTTCGGTGGCCATGACGCTGGATCCCTAAACGTGGTCATTTTGATTACCTTATTTCCTTCAGTTTATCATATTATTATTTTAGTTTCGGGTTAAAAAATTATGGAAGGAGGTGTCTACGGATGGCCAATGTCTATGAAATACTCATCATCGCAAGCCATGGCTCGTTTATCAAATCCGCATCATGACGGATATCTTATGCGCCACAACGATTGCGAGCCGGTTGATTCGGAAACATTCCGGGCACATTCGTGACCTCAGGACCTCTCGGAATAGGACCATATTTGAACGAATTAGGCGCCAGGTAAAATGTTGTACATCTCATTCCCTCTGTATGTTTTGAATTGACATGTTTCACTCTTGCGAATTTGTCATGTGCCGGCTTCTGTAGAATTGGCATTTTTGCTGCACTGAGACAAGGAGAGCTATGTGTTCTGCTTTCCTTCGCACGGTCGAATTTTTAACAGAACTGAACCTCACAAAATGAAAATGTGATAAAGAATCCGTTTGAGCCCTGATATACTTTTGAACATTACATGCCATTCTGTTGTGGCAAAGCGTCAAAATCATTGCCTTTCATGGATATCAACAACAGAATGAATCATTTTGATGTTTGAATGTTTCGTGAACGGTCTAATCTCTAGGACTTAAAACATACCAATCTTACAAAATTAATATCCTATCAATGCTTCCCAATCGTACATGTCGCTATATAGGATCTTACGTATTTCAATTGAATTTGGTGTTCTGAGTGCCCATACCATGGATATTTAATAGCATTATGACATCATGGTCACATCTGGACTCATCCATTTGCAGTCGGGGAGGAGAGAAAGGTGCTTACACCAAAGATCAGTCCATATATTTACCCCGTATTATGGCGCCACAATGTCGGGACCGCGGCAACATGAAAAGACACCCGAGCCGGCGAGCCCGCTAATTCGGCTGAGCCAACCAAAAATTCTTTGTCATCAATGTTCCCTTCAAAGCACTATGAAGCGTTCTCGGGATTGGTTAACACGCGAGTTACTGCAAGCCTGTTAGATCCTACAAGCGACAGTATACAAATGGGGAGCAGATAGGATTTAATTTCGCCAATGATAAACACGGTATTAGCTAAAGCACATGTATGAGAATAGCTGTGACGTAGCGTCTACTAGTGCAGGCTACCGGTGCATGCGAGTACTTTGGATATTTGAACGAATAACGGTAATTCTCTTTGAATGACAGGATATGCTTTATTTAACAAAGTTTGTATTTAATAAAATTCACGTATAAGTGACTTCTTATGTGTTGAAGTACCATGCTTTCGGCCATAAACACGAGTACATATAAATGTCCTTCTTCTTTCAGAGCTATCTCATTTTCAAATGTTCACAACGGCTTCTTTATTTTGAGCATATTGACCATACGAAGGAACTGTTGCGACACATGACCTGTCCTCATTCCCACGCTTTTGTTTTCCTCATGGGCGAAAGTTTCTGGCTGTCATTTTCTCCAAAAAGGAAATGCGCGAATCCTGTCCCTCCCAAGCACAATGACGAACATTTACCTATGGGAAGTATATAATATTTTGTTCAACTTGCGCAAGTGGAAAAATGTGCACGACTGTGTAAACGTTTGGCCAGTAAACGTTGAAATGCATGCCTTTATCGCGATTGAAAGTTGATTTTCTATATCTGTTTTAAGAAACTGGATGTTGTTGGTGTGTCGTACCATGCGTACAAGTACGTATAGTAAACTGTCGACTTATTCAGTAAGTAGATATGAAGTTGAGTTATGCATCAGACAGATTCTTCGAATTTCGAAAACAACAGCCGTTTTTAGCACAATCCAGATAAGTCATGCAGTCAGGTCAAACTTCTGCTCTGAAAATGTGGGACAGAGTAGCTTGCTGTAATACCTCTATACGCTACCGTATACATGGCCACAAACCCGACTTCGGAAAAAGGTTAACCCTACCTGGCCTGGGGCGGGGGGGGGAGGCATTTCCGACCCCTCCCCCCCCCCACCCCTGTTGTTATTTTTTTGCTCCTATCTCCGGAACGACAAACAATTGAGAGCTGAAACTCCGTGACTTTTTAGATTATCATATTGGGGTCATTTTGAGCCTATTTGCATCACCCCCGAGCAGGGCATCATGGGTAAATTCAAAATGGTGGTCATGTGGGTACCAGAAAAGTTATGCTTTCGTCATATTTCTTGAAAATTTGGGCTTTTCTGTATGGAAAAGTGGGTAAAACCTATTTTATTTCATATCAGATTATTATTTACTAATTTATCATGCAGTTTTTGCGAACAAAACACAAAAATTAAAAATTCTAAAATTCTGACTGAAAAATCGTCCAAAAATGCTCTTTTTGAAAATGACGTCACAGCGACGTCATCATGGCGGACAATTTGGATTTTTTTACATTTTCTTGTAGAACTTGACCCAAAGATTTAGTGTGGTAAGTTTCCGCCTCCTATGGCTGCGGTACACCCCAAATCGCCCAGACCAGATAGAGTTAAGGGACTTAATTCAAACACAGCTCAAACAGTTTCTCCACAATGACTGCGATCATTTGACGGATCAAAATCTAAACAGACGTGTTTATACAGATAAAACCGTGTATTTAAATATTCAGTCCATCGCAGACTTCTTTAAATCCAAATGAAACCGCTTCTTTCTTCCCTGGAGCGGTGATATACGTTTCACTGGAAATGCATTCTTATTCGCAATAACACCGTACACCAACACAAAGTAATGCAATAGCACACAAATGTGTTAACCGGGATTGTCCATTACCTAAATGCAGTTGAGACAATTCCAGAGCAGGTGGGCGCTCTGATAGACAAATACGAGCGTATCCTGCAAGATCAAGGGCCTTACGTTTCGAAACTTGTGTCTAATTCCGCTTAACACATGGGGGCTAGGGACCGTATGAACCCATGTACTTCAAGATCTTCAAGGTGTCTGTATGAACAGTCACAAAACTCTGCAAAATGACTAAAGAATACTGATCAACGATACGAATTTATATAAAGAACATCAAGCTGGTATCATTAAAAAACTGTCGACCGCTTCTCTCTTGTATGTTTAAGTATACTATGATTGCTTTTTTAAAATTTCGTACTGTCATAGGAAATAGGTCTTTCTATTATGTACGCGCAATTTTTTTTATGGGCCCCTACGTAATATTGAATGACGGATCACGAGCTTGTATCTAACTCTCACACAAAATTATTTGGAAATGGGACGAAACGTACGTTAAGATGTAGAGACCCTCTCTGTCTTCTCTGTGTATTTGATAACAAAATATATTTTAAATCTTTGACGCTTCATGACTCTGATTATGCATCGTAGTAATATTAGGCGATAATTAATTTTTATCATACTTATTTCATACGATCACAATGTTTTATTAGTATTGTTGTTATTGTTCGTGTACGATTGTGAGCGAGTAACGGGGTTTGTGGGAGACCAGTGTGCTTCGCCGAACAGGCTACCCTGTATTAATATCGTCAAATAAAAAAATGAAAGTACTTTAACTCCATAACTCACATCCCGAGAGAGAAAACGGGCGAAAGTGAAAGAAACAATAATAAAAGACAGGGCAAGTAACTTTTCATTTATAAGGTGTTCCTTTTATTATCATCATACCCGATTAGGCTGCAACATAATATACAACAACTGGTGTTCGACGCTAAGACAGGGTACTACGTGCCTACAATGACACTGTGAGACTGTCACAATATTCACTCAGGTCTCCAAAGTTTGGAAATCTAATTCTTTCGCGTGGTATTTTTGACTTTCTCGTGAAGATCGTCCTGACGCAAGTAGTATAGAGAACACGGGACGATGTCCTTTTTCCAGGGAGGTAACTCTTGGTTCCCCTTTTTCCAGGTTAAAGCTATAGGGACCCCCCCGTCATCTCCCCAAAGAGACCGAAAGCTACCTCCAACACAGGAGAGTTCCAATCTAGGGGGCGCCACCAGCTCAAGGTCACTATAGTTCCGGTAAAGGGCCCCTGGGCATGTATTCTTCCGCGGTGATGCGGTCTGGTGGTGATGCGGTCACTTCCGCGGAGAAAAAGTAGTCTCCAGACTTCAAATACGCTGCATGGTCCGATTGGGTCGTATGAGGTATCAATGTGAAGCATTCGTGAAGGGGCATCTGATGGGCTAGGTGTGGGGTTGAAATATCGTCATTCTGCGCATGCGCGGTGGACAAAGAGTATGGAAATAGACGTTTTGGGGTCTAGGTGGGCCACTGGTGGGTCGATAGAGTCATATGAGGTATCAATGTGAAGCATTCGTGAAGGCGCATCTGATGGACTGGGCGTGGGGTTGCAATATGGTCATTCTGCGCATGCGCAATAGAGAAAGGGTATGGAAATAGACGTGTTGGGGTCTAGGGGAGCCACTAGTGGGTCGATGGAGTCGTATGAGGTATCAATGCGAAGCCTATGTGAGGGGGCATCCCACTGGGTGGATGTGGGGTCGAAATATCATCATTCTGCGCATGCGCAATAGAGAAAGGGTATGGAAATAGACGTTTTGGGATGTAGGTGAGCCCCTAATGAGCCGATGGAGTTGAGTGAGGTATCAATGTGAATGTGAGGGGGCATCCCACTGGGTGGGTGTGGGGTTGAAATATCGTCATTCTGCGCATGCGCAATAGAGAAAGGGTATGAAAATAGACATTTTGGGATCTAGGTGAGCCACTAATGAGCCGATGGAGTTGAGTGAGGTATCAATGTAAAGCCTATGTGAGGGGACATCCCACTGGGTGGATGTGGGGTCGAAATATCGTTATTCTGCGCATGCGCAATAGAGAAAGTGTATGAAAATAGACGTTTTGAGATGTAGGTGAGCCCCTAATGAGCCGATGGAGTTGAGTGAGGTATCAATGTGAAGCCTATGTGAGGGGGCATCCGACTGGACTAGTGTCTCGGCCGTTGTCGACAGTCTGCGCATGCGCAGACAGGGAATTCTGGGAAAAGGGTGTGGAAATAGACGTGTTAGGGTTTAGGTGAGCCCCTAATGATCCTATGGTGTCGTATGAGGTATCAGTGTGAAGCTCTCGTGAGGGAGCATCCGCCTGGGCTAATGTGTCGTTCGTTGTCAATAGTCTGTCCATGCACAGTCTGGCCGTAGTATAGAAATAGACGTGTTGGGGTTTAGGTGGGCCACTAGTGGGCCGATTGGATCGAGTGAGGTATCAATGTAAAGCATACGTGAGGGAGTATCCAACGGGCTGGGTGTGACGTGGAACAGATGTCATTCTGCGCATGCGCAGTAGAGAAAGTGTATGGAAATAGACGTTTTGGGGCCTAGGCGAGCCACTAATGGGCCGATGAAGTCGAGTGCGGTATCCCTGTGAAGCCTATGTGAGGGAGCAACCGCCGGGAGTAGTGTCTCGGCCGTTGTCCACATTCTGCGCATGCGCAGACAGGGAATTGTGGGAAACGGGTGTGGAAATAGACGTTTTTGCGGTCTAGGTGGGCCACGAATGGTCCGATGGAGTCGAGTGAGGTATCAAAGTGAAGCATTCGTGAAGGGGCATCCAGTCATGGATGGGTGCATGTAAAATTAGGGGGTATGACGTCACTTCCGGTTTGGGTGAATGGGGCGTAACCTGGGAACATGATAGGACATGTACTGACCTGTCTGTGGGGGTTTTTCCCGCCAGAATTTCGCTGACGTGTGCGCCTGCATCCGGGCATGCATGAGGGTCTGTGTGAATGGGGTGTGACCTGGGAACATGATAGGAATGCATGTAATGACCTGTCTGGGAGGGGGGGTTCCCGGCCCCACCCGGCCGCAGCGCGCGCGCGGGTTACTCCGGCCGCAGCGCGCGCGCGCGCGGGTTCTCCGGAAGTGCGCGGCATCACCGGCAGTGTGCGGGTGAATTTCGGATTATCCTAGGCCACTGATTGGCTACTTTCTCAACGGTGTTCAAAGCCAGTTTCACCGAATCCCCACCTGTCTGTTATAGCCTTCATGCATTATGCTCATATAGAAAACACACAAGACAGGGGTTTTTTTGGTCTTCATGGTGACATGTGGGGATTCGGTCATATCTTTCCGCATCTATAACCTCTATAGTTTTTTTTCACTCCACTTGTTGCTCTTGTAACTTGTAACTCATCGTCAAATGTTGGAATGCCCGCTCTTAACCTAGACCAAAGCATGTACTTGGTCTGTGGGCTGATTTCGTTGGCTCTCCATTTTACTGCAGTGCTCTTGCATTGTTTTCTGGACATTGATGGGTTACCTTTGGCCCCATCCTAGGCCACTGATTGGCTAATACGGTGTTCAAGGCCAGTTTGACCGAATCCCCACATGTCTGATATTTTTGGAACATCATGATGTCTTGCTGGCATCATTGGAAACAAGCCTATGTTTATGTATACTATGATTGTCTTTTTGAATTTGGTGCTAATACTGTTATATGGAATATGGAATAGGTCTTTGGATTATGGACGCGGATATTCTCTAATGGACGACGGCTGGATTATGAATGACGGACTAGACGCTTGTAATCATGCACTATGCTCATATAGAAAACACACAAGACAGGGTTTTTTGTTGAGATCTCATTTTTTTATTCAGTGAACAACAACAACGTGAGAACAACCACGTGAAAACTAAAGCCCAGAACAGGGGGCTTGTACATTGAAAGAACTGAAGCCCAGAACAGGGGGCTTGTAAACTTAAGCCCAGAACAGGGGGCTTGTACATTGAAAGAACTTAAGCCCAGAACGGGGCTTGTACATTGAAATGATCGGCGGCCCAGTCATATACGAGTACATCGCGGTCCTCGGCCTTGGGGTACTCGTCAAACATCTGTACGATGGTAGATACGGTCCTTCCCCGGCATCGATGGTACAGGTAAAACAAGCAATATTGTCCGCACACGCTACTGGTCAGGCTTTGCAACGTTTGACTGTTCCAACATCACGTCTCTGTGCCTTGACCCATGAAGTCTGTTAAATCGGGATGGAGGGGTGGGAGGCCGTACGGGTCAAAGTATTCGCCTTGCTATTCTGTCAAGTACACGCCCACCCAATGTTCACCGGGCCGATCCATCGGGTCCGTGTTGAGAACGTAAGCAGCAGGATACATACGGTCTAATGGGAACACATCTCGGGCGAACACCCCTTGAAAGACCATACGTGTCTCTGGGTCATTCTCCAGCACGGTGGTTATCTGGTCTGTATCCATGTTAGGTGGAGAAGTCACACAGGACGTTGCGCGCCTTGTCCACTTGAATGATGTTGTCAAACTCGGCGTAGCAGATCACATTGACGGTGCTCCGGAGGGCTCGTGCAAAGTGGATTTCCAACCGTAAATTGCCTTGCTTGGCGAGGGCCAGCTGATGGTCGTTCTCTAAGGTGGGGATCAAATCGAAACAGAACAACGTGTATCCGTTCCCGTAGTCCTCCCGACTGATCATATTCCCTTCGTCTTGGTTGATTTGACCGGTGGCTGTAAACAGGCTCTGATAGGCACGAATGAAATTCGCGCGCCCAAAGTTCGGTGTTAAGGCCGTGGCTGGGACCTGTTATCCATCCACATGCAGGGCCACAAAATTGATGCAGAAATGTTTAAAGTCAAACGGGTTCTCTGGGTAGGCTCCGCTGAAACTGGTATTTTCCACACAGGCCAGGATCAATCGCTTGGGTAGTTCCCCCAGGAACAGGTTTTCTTTGTTGGCGCTCATATTTCCAGCAGACACAGAGAACACTTTGGTTTGCACACGTCGGATAGGGTACTGGGCTGGTTTTGTTTCCAAGGCTTTGAGGTGTCCCAATTGAACGGCTGGATTCGGTTTCACTTTTCGGACATACAGGACTGCGTCTTGGATGACAATCTTATAGTCAGCTGCATGCCCGTCTACGTTAGTGGCCATCAAGGCGAAGGTCGGAGGCGCCCGTATCAGTCGGATTTTGATGGGGATCTTGTTCAACAGGTACCGGTCTTGCATGAACATGTCTGCGTGCAGTCGACCCATGAGATCCACCGAGACGCCGTTCGTGGTCAAAGCCTTCCGTTTGTTATATCCCACATTGTCGTTCTCTACGCCCATGTGCTGGGCTGTGTCCTGGTAGAATAAAGCGGCTGTCAGTTTAGATTTTTTAGCCTCTCGCCCATGCGACAACAGCGTCTCGATGTAGGCTCGATAGGGGTACGTGTTGGTCGAGTCACTGATGAGTTTTTCGCTGAGAAATATATCCACCTGTTGAAACATCGAGTGCAGCCAGAGATTCGTCGGGCCCACCGTTGCTTGGTCGACGATTCTGGAGCCATCTCCATTGACGATCTTGGCTTTCACATACACGTATGTATGGGCTAAATCCACATAGGCCGTATCCGCATTACTGATGGTGAACTCGATGGGCCCTGTTTCGTTGATGCTGGAGAGCGGGAGATGTTCCACCCATAATCCTTGTTCGGCACTGGTCTGTGTGGGCGGCACGGTCCACAAATCAAATTCAATGTTGATGGAGGGGCAGGACTCTGCGTGGATCAAGGACATGTTTTAAGAAAAGATATCCTGGGTCTTCGATGTGCGTCGTCGCTGGGTCGGTCATCGACTGGTGCGTGGTGCAGGTCTTTTATTCCCTATGGTGCGTTGTGCTTTGGCCACCAAGACGCCTCCTGCTTCTTTGGCCCGCCGTTTCAAGGCTTCTTTGGGTGCCGTACCCCCCAAGACATCACCGGCGACTTGCAGTCCACTGCGTACCGCTTGTTTGCCGATTGCTTTCACCCCACGCGTCACCAAGGGCAGGAACGTTTTAACGATGCTCCCGAGTATGTTCCCCAGTCCATGTCCTCGTTGCATGCGTGCACCACTAAAGACCGGAAGGCCACCGCCGGCCTGTTGGGCATAATAGTCCATATAGCTGCGTGCATCGTACTCGTAAGGCACCTTCATTATACAAAGTGGGGAGCACGTGCACCACTTTCCCGCGTTCGAATGCCACCGGTCGTCCCGTGTCATCTCTTATATCCACCGTGATAGTGTTGATGTCGGTTTGTCGTACGGGTAGGTAGAGCATGTGGGTGAAACTGTGGGTGACTTGATCTCCATACGTCTTTTTGATGGGCACCACCCGTAACAGAGGTGTGTTGATATCGCCCACGATGTGGTTGCCCACCACGTCCGAGTAGACGTAGAGTCCGTACATACCCGACTTCATATCCATCGGGATCTCGCCTTGGTGGGCGCTGGGACCAGCGAACGTCTGTAGATCGAAACCCAGCATTTGCTGTAGGATAGGACTCAGTACGACACTCGCGTTGGCGGAGACGATACGCTGTGCCTTGTCGTTGTGTGCGTTGTGATCGAAGTCCACGTGATTCTTGAAGGGAAAGGATTTGATGGGTTTTGAAGTATTCGTGACCTCCCGTAGACCCTTATAATGCAACAGTCTTGACAGCCCACCCATGAACTCCTTGGGAGTATCGTATTGGCCTTCTTTTCCTTCGAAGGTCACCTCGTACCACACTTCATTGGTTCGCACGTTGTACCACGAGCAAGGGTATTGGATATCCACGAGGCCACATTCCCAGCGCCCAGGTAAATGCAACGGTTGCGGTAATTGGGTCACGTACTTGGCCAAGGTGTTGTCAGGAAACACATCCAGCGAACTGTTACTGGGTAGGATAAGGTAAAACATGGCGACTGAGCTGTCCTGCTGCTGCTGTTGGTTTTAATAGGTATTCCAGGCCTTGGGCGGTTGTGTCCGGCGTCGTGTTCGTCGCGGTGACTTGCTACGTGTCACGGCTCTGGAGATGTGGGGTGTCCTGATCAAGGATGGTTTTTTAAAGGTCTGAAAAGAAGGTGCCCGTTGTGGTGGTGGTGTTTTGGGGGTGACTCCGGTTCCCATTCGGATTCCCAAGAAGGTAGTGGGCCACTCGGCGAGTCACGCTGCATAAAGGCCCAGCGGTGGGGGTTCCCAACCAATTCCTGTGGTACATGCATGTCTTTCAAGTCTTGAGCGAAGATCCCCCATCCTCGAGGATCCGTGTGCGACCTGCGTTTACGCATAAGGTCATTCACTAAATCCGCCATGTGGGTGCCGGGGACCACCTGATTCTGTACCAGTAGTTCGCCTTTATCATTCCAAGTCATGTTAGGATTCTGTTTCATCCGTTGTAATACCAGGCCAGCTTGTTTCTTGAACGATGCAGGTGCACTCTTCAGCACTTCGTCTTCCACCCACTGTTGGGCTGTGGGTGATACCCCTGGTAATGGCGGCTGTTGGAGCGGTGCTCAGGTCGTCGGTGTGTCACGTGGTGGTGGTGGTGGTGGTGGGGTAGAGAGGGTTTTGTATTGGTCCATGAACGTCATGTACCGTTGAAGCGTCTCATTGTACCGTTGTACTTTCTCACTGGCGCTTAACCCCGGTCTCTGTAAGATCTGTTGCATCTCTCCATCGAGGGTGTTTATGGTCTTCACCGCAGGTGGGACAAGGTAGGGCGATTGGAGGTTTTGAAGGAACCGTGGTTCGACGAGGACCAGTTTTTTCGTGTGGTTCATTGTCGGCCGAAGAGTCCACCCAATACTGGACCCAACACGGAAGCGGCCAACGGTGCTAAGATGGCCCTGAGAAAGCCGCCTTTCTGTAACACCTTTTTCTTCTGTGTTTGAGAGACTCGCTTCTGGGCTAGGGTTCGGAGACCTGTCTTATGCTTGGCCAACTTGGTCTTCTGAGCCGGAGTCAGTGGTACGTTGCCTTTTAACAGGTTGTATCCGATCTCGCACAGACAGCGTACAAGGTCAGGGTCCGCACCGCGTACAATGGTTCGGACCAACTCGGGTGGGGCCGTCTTCAATACACGGAGCGTCGGAGCCAGCTTCCGTACTCGCGCAGACATCATGTACAACTAATGCTAGAACCCACAACTCTGCTCTTTTTATCTACTTCAGAGAACAGAGACAAAGTCAACCATGCTGTGGTATTAATTCTTTTTATTATCCCCTTCATCAAACACACACACCCCCCACTGTGGATGTGTTTACATTATTTTTGCATGTACACGTGGTGGGTCTCTCCGGGAAAGATGCCGGTCCGTAGTCGAAGGTGGTCGGGGGTGGCTTGCTTGAGGTCGAAGAGCATATACCCGTGCTTAGGGGTTGTGGCATCTTTAAAGGCTTCCAACGCAAACGGTGTGCGGCCGGGATACATCTGTCTCGCCAGGTGCAGCAGTTGAGTGGTATCTCTCGGGTTTTTGAAGACCACCAGGTAGTGGGCATTTAAGCTGATGTTTCGATGTTCTTTGTTTTTACTGAACAGATTCTGCACAATGTAGATGATGCTGAGCCGTCGATGATGGCTGCCTTTGGTGAAGAGTTGGGTGACCCGCGCATCCGTCTCCGCCATGAGATCATCCAGAACCACCAATGTGTTGGGTTCCAAATCGGCCATGTTGGGTAGGCCTTCCACGAACGTGATGTGGGGCATTGCTGCACGACTCGGGCAATGGGTGGGGTGATCATGCTGTCGGCGTGTTGAAGGAGCTTCCTGACGAAGTGCGTTTTGCCGAAACTCGTCGGTCCTGCGATGACGCAAGTGAAGGGATGCTGCCACCGAGGGTCCATGGTTTGAGCTGTATGCGCTGTCGTGGTAACCCGCTCTTATAAATTTGGTACGAGTGAACTGGAGTGGTGGTGGTGGGTACAACGTTGGTCGTCGTTGTCTGTTCACTGCGAGTGATGATGGTGGTGGGTACAACGTCGGCCGTCGTTGTCTGTTCACTGTGAGGGATGAAATCCGGTGGGTTTTCAGACGTAGTGGGTGTACTTGGTGTAGGTGTGGAGCTTGGTGTGGAGCTCGACGTGGCTTGTACACGGGGTGTGGTGGTGACTGGGCTTGATACGGGGTTGACTGGTGCTATCTGTAGACCGGTTTCACTGGTGGCTGGTGTTTTCAGTTGGTTAAGTAACGTGCTGACATAGGCTACGTCGTAAAACACACCTCCGTACAACACACTCAGCAGGGTTAGCAGTATCACCACAAAGCCCACTTGCGCTTTGCGCGTTTTGGGAGACGCTGTGTTCAGAGGCAGCTGCTGCTTGTCCATAGCACCGTGGTCGAACGTGGAATGAAGGATGACGGCAGTGGTGTCTGGCTTTATAGTCGTTTCACCTGGTTGGCCGCCACCCAGGAATTGAAGGAACTGGGCCAGCCTTGCCCTTTGACGAAATGAAACAGTTTGTCACGTCGACGTTCCGTTTTCAAAATCTGCTCCACCGTGTAGTAGTCTTGCTGTGTTTTTACGACAGGCTGTAATTCCGTCTCGTAAAACGTCCCTAGCAACGGTTCCCTTGAAGATCTTCCAGTTCATAGACTCGCTGCTGTCGGGGTAGGCGCCGTTTAATCAGGAAGTGCTCATCGCTCCAGTTGGGCAAGTAACTTTTCTCAAATTGACCTTTGACTTTACTGATCCGTACAGGGTCCCAGACCTTATACACCGCCTTCGTCGTTCGCTGCGATTGCCTGGGGTACAAGACACGCCGGACGTGGGCTTCATTGCGTTGGGTCACGGTAATGGGGGCTCTCTCTATACTCTCTCTATAGGCTCGATTGTAACCACTCACAAGTTTCGGGAGAACATCGATGTACCGCCTTGTATTCTTATAGGTGAAATATTTATACATGCGGCCTTTGAATGTCCTGTTGAACCTTTCCACAACGGAAGCCTTGGTCTCGTTGTACGTATGGAAGAAAAACACCTTCTGGGCTTTCAGAAACTGTTGGAACGGTCTGTTGAGGAATTCCGTGCCTTCGTCGGTTTGCAAATACAAAGGTTTGCGCCCGGTCTTGAAGATGTCTTTGAACGCCGCTATGAGATTCGCCCCCGTTTTCGTCCGGATGGGTACCACCCACGCATACTTCGACAGGATATCGATGCACGTCAAGATATACCGATTCCCATCGTTGTGTTTGGCAAAGGCGCTTATATCGACCAAATCCGCTTGCCACTGGGCATCTATTCCTCCCACGATGACCCGGTTCCGTAGAAAATGGCGACGGACAGATCGATGTAAGGTATAGGTGTCTTGTTTTCTTAACCAATCTCGGACTTGGGCACGTTGTATCCCCTGGGGTTTGGCCGCTCGATAGAGAGCCGACAATGCACTATAGGCCGCCGGGCTGTCGGGACTGTAGTATAAATTATCCAACACCTTCTCCCAGCGCTTCATGGTGACAAACGATGATGGACCCTGGCTCTATCGTTTATTTATAACGGATATATCTTGGGCCGGAGTTTCTTTCTGATTTTCTTCGTTGGCTTCCACAGCGTCCATGGTAAATGACCAGTCCAACTCGTCTGATGACCGCTTGATAAGCACCTGATCCACATCTACCACGGCATCTTCCAATGCAGACCATAGATCAGGGTGAAGTAAAATGCACTGTACCCCCATCTAGCCGAGCCAATTGAGCAAAAAAGGGCCGCGTCGGATGTACACATCGTGACACAAGTGGATGAGGTCGCCGTCCAGTTCACCAGACAACACCCGTTTGAATTTGGTCCAGCCCTCCCGGGACAGACGAATGTGGGCCGGGCACGGTTGTGTAGGGTCCGCATCACATATGTCTCCCACCTCCTCCATGATATCGACCTTATCTGCATAAACCTGCAGGAAAACCTCGGGGGTCAAGCTGAGATACGCCAGTATTATATGCTCCGTCATGGTCAGTGCGTGAATGGTACCAGATTTGACTGTCTCTCGTATTTATAGGGAGAACTCCGTGAGATCAAAGGATCGGGTGGTCAAAGTCTAGATGGGTAATCAATGGCATCGTCGTCTGGTTCATTGCTAGACATTTGTTCATTGGGTTCTGCCGCCGCTTCTCTCAGGGCACGAGCCCACTCCAACTCGTCTGATGTCCGCTCGTCCGGCGTAAACAGCTGGTCCACGATAGGCACCACTTTCTCGAAGGCTGTCCACAGATCGGGGTCTAGGGTGAAGCCTCGCGTAGGGTCTTGGTAGCGGCCCAGGCGTGGGAAGAAGGGTCCACGGTGTACGTAGATGGCATTGCCTATGTGGATGAGGTGTCCGTCGAGCTCGCCGCTCAACACCCGTTTAAATTTGGTCCAGCCGTCACGGTGTAGCGTAACCGTATTCGATACGGTCTCAGCGCGCGACCAGCAAACATCTCCACGGTCTTCCACGAGGGTGACTTTATCTTCATAGACGTGTAACCCCACCCGGGGTGTAAGGGGAAGGATGGCTCGTAGAACTGGTGACATGGTTGACTCAATGACGATCGTTGAATGACGCACACTGTGTCTGACCCTCGTATTTATAGTCAGGTCCGACTACCAATGCCACAGCGCCAGGGTCAATAGGGCACAGACCATGACTAGGCCAACCAGAATCGCTGATTCCGGCGTGAGCGCTCGTGGTCCATAGCCCGAGCATCAGGGATGGCTGTCATAGTCCAGTAGTGGTGAGTGATGGCACACCTCTCCATCGAGTGCACTCTGTCGAGGATCGCTTCTGTGAACTCGTTCAGGATCTGGCGTCGCCCCTCGTTGTCGTCGCCATCTGAAAACATGGACCGAACCACTGCTCGGTAACCCGTGAGCGAATTAACCACGGTCGCATGCTGTAAAATGCGAGTCGCATAGGGACGGGTGTCCGTCATGGCTCTGAAACCGTAGGAATTGAGGTGTAGGATCCAGAGAGACGTATTTTATAGACCATGTCACACATGCGAGCCTAGACGTAGCTCTACGGGTGTAATCCGTGATACGTACTATTCTGATTGGTTATGTGGCTCCTATAGAGATAGTACCTTATCGACAATAGGGACTACTTGTTCCAAAGCCGTCCATAGATCCGGGTCCAGGGTAAAACCACCGTCGTTCAGACAGAGGAGTCGAGCGAAAAAGGGACCGCAGAAAATGTAGACGTCGTCACACAGGTGAATGCTATCACCGTGCAGGTCACCCAACAACACCCGTTTCAAGGTAGTCCATCCTTCCGGTGACACAGAGACGTGCGCTTTGGGTTCAGACGTACACCAACACCTAAGCCCGCTATCGATGAGGTCCACTCGTTTGGGGTACAACAATAGGGTGCAGCCAGGTGTAAGCCTCCGGGTAGCCACAGTCCCTTCTTTCACATCGGGGAGTAGTAAGTCATCCACCTCGGGGAGTACATGTTTCAGTGCCATCCATAAGGGTGGACAGAGCGTGATATAGGTACCTCCACTCTGTTCCAACCGGGGAAAAAGGGAATCCTCTCCAGCAGTGCGTATGTGCACACCGACTTCCACGTGCATTAAATCCCCTTCGGGCTCTTTCCCCTGTAACAATCGTGTCAATAGAGTCCAGCCTGATAGCGATAACAAAATCTTCACCTTCTGCGGTGCGTCTTGGACCAGCTCCAGGTGATCGTCATTGACGATGAGGTAGACGTCGGACGTCAGTTGGAATAACGCAAGCTCTGTTCCGCTCGCTGCCATGGTGGGGTATGAAAAGCGAACGGTTAGAGAGGTGGCTTTATAGTGTATCTGTTGGGTAGGGTTTTATACACCGTGTTAGTCATGGGCACTTGTTATACTCGCTTGCGCCATAAGGTCAATAAGGTTAGAAATGCGCTTTTTCTACTACGCCCTGTGAGGGCCCTTCGTGAAAGTCCGTGATTGTTCGGTAGTGTAATGTTATTTTGTATAGGATTTCATTTAACATGAGATTTCACTAGTCAAAGCTTAAGCACAAAATGAGGATAAATAGGCCAATGAATGCAGCAATGCCCTAAATATTCCCACTTTTATACACCTACATAGAAGCACCCGGATGTAGGCGCGGACGTAGTCGAAAGCATTCTAGTACCCGGATGTAGGCGCAGCCGTGAGCGAAATTCTAGTACCCGTCCATTGGTTCTTTTATCGATCGCTCATTGGCTCTTTTTCTCGACCGCTGATTGGTCCAAATGGAACTGCTCATCCTTCCCCGGTTAATTTACAATCCCCTTTTTTGGGTTCAAGCTCTGTATATCGATGCCGCAACATTGTTGCCGAACCTTGCCGAAAGGGAGACCTTTGACCTTTTGACCTGGATGTGACCTTTGACCTTTTGACCCGACATTCATCCGCGCACTGCCGGTGATGCCGCGCACTTCCGGAGAACCCGCGCGCGCGCTGCGGCCGGAGTAACCCGCGCGCGCGCTGCGGCCGGGGCGGGCCGGGCCGGGCCGGGAAAAACCCCCCAGACAGGTCAGTACATGCATTCCTATCATGTTCCCAGGTCACACCCCATTCACACAGACCCTCATGCATACCCGGATGCAGGCGCAGACGTCAGCGAAATTCTGGCGGAAAACCCCCACAGACAGGTCGGTACATGTCCTATCATGTTCCCAGGTTACGCCCCATTCACCCAAACCGGAAGTGACGTCATACCCCTAATTTTACATGCACCCATCCATGACTGGATGCCCCTTCACGAATGCTTCACTTTGATACCTCACTCGACTCCATCGGACCATTCGTGGCCCACCTAGACCGCAAAAACGTCTATTTCCACACCCGTTTCCCACAATTCCCTGTCTGCGCATGCGCAGAATGTGGACAACGGCCGAGACATTACTCCCGGCGGTTGCTCCCTCACATAGGCTTCACATGGATACCGCACTCGACTCCTTCGGCCCATTAGTGGCTCACCTTGGCCCCAAAACGTCTATTTCCATACACTTTCTCTACTGCTCATGCGCAGAATGACGTCTGTTCCACGTCACACCCAGGCCGTTGGATACTCCCTCACGTATGCTTTACATTGATACCTCACTCGATCCAGTCGGCCCACTAGTGGCCCACCTAAACCCCAACACGTCTATTTCTATACTACGGCCAGACTGCGCATGCGCAGACAATTGACAACGAACGACACACTAGCCCAGGCGGATGCTTCCTCACGAGAGCTTCACACTGATACCTCATACGACACCATAGGATCATTAGGGGCTCACCTAAACCCTAACACGTCTATTTCCACACCCTTTTCCCAGAATTCCCTGTCTGCGCATGCGCAGACTGTTGACAACGGCCGAGAGACTAGTCCAATCGGATGCCCCCTCACATAGGCTTCACATTGATACCTCACTCAACTCCATCGGCTCATTAGGGGCTCACCTACATCCCAAAACGTCTATTTTCATACCCTTTCTCTATTGCGCATGCGCAGAATGACGATATTTCGACCCCACATCCACCCAGTGGGATGCCCCCTCACACAAGCTTTACATTGATACCTCACTCAACTCCATCGGCTCATTAGTGGCTCACCTAGATCCCAAAACGTCTATTTTCATACCCTTTCTCTATTGAGCATGCGCAGAATGACGATATTTCAACCCCACATCCACCCAGTGGGATGCCCCCTCACATAGGCTTCACATTGATACCTCATACGACTCCATCGACCCACTAGTGGCTCCCCTAGACCCTCCATCGACCCACTAGTGGCCCACCTAGACCCCAAAACGTCTATTTCCATACCCTTTGTTCACCGCGCATGCGCAGAATGACGATATTTCAACGCCACACCTAGCCCATCAGATGCCCCTTCACGAATGCTTCACATTGATACCTCATACGACCCAATCGGACAATGCAGCGTATTTGAAGTCTGGGGACTACTTTTGCTCCGCGGAAGTGACCGCATCACCACCAGACCGCATCACCGAATACATGCCCAGGGGCCCTTTGCCGGAACTATAGTGACCTTGAGCTGGTGGCGCCCCCTAGATTGGAACTCTCCTGTGTTGGAGGTAGCTTTCGGTCTCTTTGGGGAGATGACGGGGAGTTCCCTATACCTTTAACCTGGAAAAAGGGGAACCAAGAGTTACCTCCCTGGAAAAAGGACATCGTCCCGTGTTCTCTATGCTACTGACGCAGCTATTCATCTCTTTCATCTATTCATTTGACTTCTTTCAAATAAAGGTACGTCAAATTTTGCGCGATCTCAGGGCGCATGGACGTAGACTGCCTGGAAATCACCTAGTTCTTTCGATTTTCGTTCTATGTTGTCCCTGTGCATGTCGACGGCTCTGTTCACCGTGATGTCCCAAAAGCTGTTGTCATCGTCGTCATCGTCCGCATCTTCGTCATTGTCGTCATCATCGACGTCATCGTCAATATCGTCTCCGCTCGTTGGGTCGCTGGAAACGTCATCTAGTACATCCGAGTCTCTCGAAGACATGAGAAAAAAGCAGGACTATCGACGCGTTCGGGTAGGTATCGTTCTGTCGCATGACGGCTATCGCGAGTCTGACGAGTATTTATTCTCAATTATTCGTTCGAACACGTGCTTCTTTCAGTATGTATTGTTATCTGAAAAACGGGGAAGTTCGTTATGTAAAGTTCTCCAAACCGGGAACCCCGTGTACAATACAGCTTGTCGGTATAACTTTTCCAGGCTTAGCAAGGTTCCCTACATGTAGTCAAAAACTGAACTGCGGAATGCGGAGAATGAGTCTGACGATGCTGGTCATAATTTGTCTACTGTATGGATATACCAGTCTGAAACCAGGCAGTTTACGCCCTAATCCAATATATACGCTCTGTAGTCAAAATCACCTGTTTTAATTACGGTCACAATCTTTTCTTGGTATGTACTTTCCATCACGCCTACTCATCTACAAGCCCCTGTTTGGAACCTTACTGCAAAGCTCTTGCTTAAACCAGATAACACACATACATTCTTGTAGCCTATTCACTTATACACTTTGTAGTCAAACTCAAGGGAAGTCCGTTTTATTTGTGGCCAGGATCTTCCTCTCGAGTGGATTTTCTGTTATTAAGCGTAAATGACTAAACGTCTCAGCAAGTAAAATTACTTCAAAGCTATCAACTTTGTAGTCAAAATCACCGCAAGTCGGTTTTAATTATGGTCACGATCTTACGATCTTGCGTGTACTTTCCTTCGCGCATGCAAGATTGAAACTTAACTTCCACCTAATAGTTTGAACTGCCCCCGCCCTTCCCCGCGACCAATTTAATAATATATACCCCTTGGATAAAGACTAATAGTCAGCGATTAGGATTTTATGTACCGGTAATGAACATCATCATGACGACGTCATTGCTATATGTTGACCGCTTTGCTATTGTAAGAAACCATCTTGTATTTCTATTCGTTTTCATTTCTTACGCATTTGGAAATTGTGCTAACTGTCATACGAAATACATCTATTTCGATTATTGACGAGGACATTCCTCTATGGATGACGATTGCTATTGCAGTCAAAATCGCCGGAAGACTTATGGTCACGACGTTCCTTTGGTGTGCAATTTTCATAGCGCATGTTTAAAAATTATTGTCTAAAACCAGACATCCTTCATAATGCAGGTGTGTATACTGCGTACACTTCGTACCAGACCCTACACTCAGATTGGGGCAGTACAGTTATTAATCAAACAAACCAAATAAAGCAACTGCCAATGATCGGACGGCGTTACAGCGCGCGCGCTTCCCAGGTTCACAGACAAGTCGACTTTATAGTGGGCATATGCTGTAGAACGGTCTCTTTGATGTGCTCTCGTTGATAGGCGTCTCTCCAGTCAAAACAATGACGGCTACTCACAACTTGAGTTCAGGGAATGAAATATACGACATATTGCTGGCTTCTAATTTTCTCAAATCTGGGTATATTCGGAAAGGTCATGAGGTCACGAAGGCTGTTCGGAAAGTCTGTTAATAAACCACTGATCTTAGTCCTGACATTTTTCGTCTTTATCACAGGTCGGATTTGTCAGACGAACCATGACTACTGATGACCAGGCTAGGGATGATGATACATGCATGTATCAGATTATGTACGTATAGTTCGTACCATTTAACCGCTATCATTTTAAAGTAGTTATCAAGTATCTGTGGAGCATGATGTATTCGGGGCGGATGACGCCTCTCTGACAATGCTGACGACACCGATATGATTGGAATAGTTGGTTTCATAGTCATACTCTTCGATCTGTCCAGTCGCGTCAACATCCTGAAACAAAGTCAAGAGAGAGGAAACACAGCTTCAGGTACATGTTACAGTTCCACATTGAAACTTCATATCCCGAACTTGATCGATGTGTCGTCGCCAGGTGACATCTGGTATAGTTTCTACTTCGTAGGAAAGTCGACCAGTTCGGGTGACAACTCGATCTGCCTGCAATCCGTTCCCTATTGTTCCGGCAATCTCGACCTGAATCGGTCAGATCCTCTATCAGTTCACAGTGAAAGACAACAGATGGAAGAATGGTTTGTGACATCTGCTTAACTTTGACATCGCGATGCAGATTTGGTTTCAGAGAATCCAGCCTTGTGCTTAGATTTCGCTGATAGCATAACATAACAGGAGTTTCATGTGTTGTGCTGCATGGGACATTCTTGTTTACCACTAAAAAGTGGGTGGAATCGCTCAGCAAGCCCATTTGTAGCCGGGTGGTAGTCCTATGGCACCTCATATCTGAGGTGCTTGATGTCATTCGCTTCGGCTATATGAAGTGAACTACGTATCGTTGTAGAATTTGTGGCCAATTGGAATCCACATAAACAATGACCAGAAGCATGGATCCATGGAAAGCCCTTGTCACCACGGCATGTTTGGCCATTATTATGGGTGTAATGAGGCTAGTTTAGGTATATTTTATATAAGTTGACACCCAGAGTATCCTTTCATCATCTGCTCTATCTGCATCATCTGGCCACCAAACTCGGACTTCTGGCCAGAGCATTCATTTTCACATTCATGTCCCTCAAGAAACAGGCACAGGACTTGCTGCCGCTGCTGTATTACCTTCCCGATTCCCCTCGTTCAAGTGACAGCCGGCTTTGGCGGACATTTTGGCGGGTGTGTACACCTTGAACAGAATGTTGTCCTTCAAAGTTTCAAGTTTTACCTGAGCCCGAATTTTTGGTTTAACTGAAAATTTAGAATTTGGCGGAGATTTGAATGCCACCTTGATCGACTGGTATATTGGTTGCGAAATGAGCAAATGCATGCAACGTCTATTTTCTGCACGACAGCTCAACTGAGTTATGACAAGGCCTTTAAGATCGCGTCCAAACGTGTCATAGAATTAGGACAACATAGAAATGAAGCATCTCTGCACAAGTATAACACTGCAATAATAAAGGGTAGAAAACAAGGTCTGGACCATGCCACCGATGTGCAAGATCCTGACCCAGCGCAGACAACTGTCGATTTAAGGGAGCTATATAAGTCGGATCAATCTCAACAAAAGGATAACTTGACAGTTACGACGAAGACAATGACAACGACCCAGATTTTTATGTGACCAGTTTTAAGGTTAATTCCGGGAATGCAAAACCACTGAATATGCATCCTCGCGAGCCAGTGTATCAATCGATATGTTACGATCTGCGAGGATTTAGGGATTACCTCGACTTGTGCAGATGCTGACAATGGAGCTCAGCTCTGAGTTATCCGTTATCTACAAAAGTGATTTTGATCAGCCGTTTGCGAGAATGAAGATGCGAGAAACGTCATCCTGGAAAATTATACCACTAAGAAAATAATTGCACTTTAAAGTGGAGAATCATCGAAAAAAGTAGGTCCAGCTTTGTTCGGTTGTGAACGGCTCCAAGAAGTTAAACTGGATTCAGCCCACTTCCACTAAACTGGATTTTGTTCATTAGATCTTTTTCGGCGGCTTTGCCGCCGCTGCCACTATCTGAAGCTGTAATTGAGCAAATTCGCAAACTACAGGTAAATTTCACTGATGTTATCCAGTAGGAAATTGGTAGAGTAAATCGTAAGGCTAAACGCAACCTTAAGGAAGGTACCGCCTCAAAATTTGTCAAAGGGCGCCAGATACATGTACCGAACTGGATAATCTCGAAAAGGAAGGCATCTTTACTGAAGTGGACTGGACTGAGTAGGCAACATAATGTTTCCTCGGAATAATGGGAAGCTAATGCGGCAAGTTCTAATTTTGTGGGAATTAAGGGTCTACTTGAAATTCATGCTTCGAAATTAACTGAAAAACAATCATACATTTGTATATTTTGCAAATTATATCAAATATACATCAATGAACCTGTTCCGAAACAAACATTTTGTAAAGTGATACCCTGTTCCCAACAAACTGAAATAAATAATAAAAATGTAATCCGCCCACCCCCTTTCCTGGCGAGAAAATGATGATAAACGAAATACCAAATTTAATGAGCCATTAGACGAGCACCATCTCGTGGACAATTAACTACCCCTGATATGCTCTTATCTAGAAAACTGATCTCACACTTGATGCATGGTTTTGATGACTATTGTTTTTTGTAAAGACAGTTATGCTAACCAAGTATATTGCCTATATTCGCCCACGTCGCAAACGCTTATCGCAATGTTCCGCTGTCTTCACATGAACTAATATTCATCCTTATCAGCCATGGGGTTGTAAATCTAGTGTTTTACTGGAGATATTGTAGGTCACGACACTACTTGCATCTGAAATTTGGGATTTAACCCTACCAGACCGAGGGAGGGGGAGCACGATGACCGCCCTGCTAAACTTTCCACTATATCTCCGAAACGACAAGAGACTGAGCACGGACCTTCTGGGACTTTGCAGTTTTGTCATGTTGGGGTGATTTTGAGTCTATCTTCATAACCCTTCTAGAATGGAATCATGGATAAATTCAAAATGATGGCTATTATGGCTTTGTGGGATCCCAGAATGGTTTCGACATTTTTCTTCAGAATTCCTGCTTTTTCTCGAGGAAAACTGGGCAAAAACTATTATATTTCACATTAAGTTATTATTTACAAATTTATCATGCAGTTTTAGAGTAGGAAACGCATGAATAAAATCGAAAAATCTGACCGAAGAAATCGTCAAAAATAGTTTTTCCGAAGAAAACACATAAATGAAAAATCGGAAAAATCTGACGGAAAAATCTACCTAAAAATGTTCTTTTTTTTCAAAATGATGTCACTGTGACGTCAGCAAAGCGACCATCTTGAATTTTGTAACCTTTTTCTCTGGTAGACCTTGATCCAAGGGTATACTGTGGTTTAGACCCTTATCTGAATGGGTGAGAAAGATATTTAGGGGGAGGGGCGAAATGCCCGGCCCCCAGCGACCCTCCCCCAGGCCTGGACCCAAAAAATCCCAGGCCAGATAGGGTTAACTTGTAAAGCAAGAAACAGCCTTTAAAATCCTCGATCCAATTGGTTGTAAGTGCTAGTTGGAACAGAGTCGTTTGCGAAGTAGGCGAATATAGGCAAACGACATGGAGCTGAGGAATGCATTGCTAGAGTTGATTAATTTCAGGCCTAGGCCTACTCCATGGAAATGAAGTCACTATAAAAGAATACCAGAGACGTAAAACTTTGTTTTGAAAATATCGGTCCAATGAGATATATAGAGGTTCTATGAATGTTAAACTAAAAATTCTTTAATACGTGTGACAATCCAATATAAAGTCTTGATCAGTTCATCAAATGAAAGCAATGCTCATTCTGTCAAACCACTCAAGCCCATTCCGGTTTTACAATAATTTGTATACCGGTAATGCGCATACATGAATGACTAGAGAATTCGTCTGTATCGCCAACATCGTTACGGTACCTTTCTTATCATCTATAACCCTAACTACCCACTGTGATAAGATAATTCCGTTAAATTCGTTAAATTTGACCTTCCATCAAAATGTGTGTTTTGTTATCTATGACCTGATCAGCCCTCACCGTCGTAGAGTCAGCGCAATAGTTCCAACGTCCCGCGTTCCTCGGCAAGACGGCAGTCTTTTTCACAGTATCTTGAATTAAATTAACAGCTAGTAACACTCAAATAGACGAATTTCGAACCCCAAAGGAGAACACGCCTATTACAAAGTTGGAGTGTTACCGATCCATTTACGTTATGTCGAGTAAGAAGGGTGGCACTAACTGAATCTGCCCGCCTTCAACATTAGAGAACGATTGTTTGCTGGGACAGAATACGCCAGCTTGGGTCTGCGTATGAGTCCAGTGAACAAGTTGAGTGTAACCCTGAAGACGTTCAGCTCGGCAGCAATACTAATAAGGCAACAACCCCAATGGCCACATAGATTATGAAATATATCCGGTCTAACACGAGAGCAATGACCTTCCATTCTTCAGCAATGGCGGTTCTTCTTTCCTTTTCTAGTGACTTCGCTGTCCATCGATTCACATTGTGATTTATTTCGAGCACTGCCTTTTCTACAACAGGTGCATCTGATGGAGTCAGAATTGTGGTATGATTGTGCTCCAAGGAAAACTTCTCTGTCGTTTCAACATCAGAGTCCTTAATAGTATCTCCGCGGAGATTCTTGACTGTTGTCTGCTCTCGGACTCTGTGGCAGTTTGGCCGTTGAATACACAAAGCCTTCGCCAAAACTTCAACGAATATCTGGGGAAAGAAGAAAAGAATGTGAATTCCAGCGAGGAATATGGCAGACATAAATTCATCATCATGTCGTCTCAGTTTTAACAACGGTGAAAGACAGCAAGGTCTAATTAGTTTCCTCGAACAACAGTCCTAATATCATTTCTTCTCAACAAGTTAGCACGGCTCCTGCTTGACCTGGGTGATCAATTACTTACTTACTTAATTACTTACGTTCACTCAAGTATTTTCCGGTAGTATACATGTATAGACAATGTTCCTCTCTCTGGATCAATGGATAGGCACCATCAGCAGAATCCAGGATTATACATACAACGACATCAAGGATGGCGAAGATGAAAGTTTATTGAAAACACATACCTTTCTGAAGATCCCAGTAACCTGGCTTTCAGAGCCGTGTCTGAACAAATTAACCACCAATACGTTCAGGAAGGAGGACAAGGTGATAAGGATCATGTTGACACAATAGTAGGTACCTGAAAACGTTCAACATTCTAACAGAGTATTAACACGTTAAGTATTCTCTGCAACCTCAAATTTCATACATCTACACCACTTGGCATAGGCGGTAGAAATAATGGCTCAGATTGTTCAAAAACTGTAAATGCGTGAGTTCGCCCTCAAGCTTTTGGTTGTATCATTATAATTAATTAATGAAAGTACTCAAGAGTACTATTGTCTGGAACAGTAATGGATGTGCAATATCGATTCGTTGCTTCAGAATAGTGTACATCTATTTCGATTTTCGGGAGTTTCCGAATTGTCACCGTAGTGGGCACTCGAGTCAGGGAAGACAAAATACATGTATGTACTCAATAACATGAAAAGAGATAGGGTGCAATAAACCTTTTCGCGGTTACAAGAATCGGGAGTGATCTAGAGTTCGCTGTGTGAAATGAGTTACCTGTATCTCTCTTTTTTTTCAGCATTACAAAGGCATGAAAACAAATACAGTTTGCCATACACTGTTTACCTCTGGACATCGCAGAGAATATTTGAGTCCCTTGATGAAAGCTACCATGAACAATCTTTGTGCTGCTAATTATATGGGTAGGAGGCCCAGGATTTGCTTCCACGTCATTTGCCATTGTTATGAGAGCCGGCAACTAATACCTACATACAAACAATTGCATAATCCATAAACTGGCAAAATAAGAACAGTTAGACCTGGAAGCTTCATCCTCACTATAAACCTGTAGTTTCCTGTGACCTTGAAATCCAGTGATGTAAAAAAGCATACACAATCGGAAGCATGAGTGCTGCTAGCTTTACCTGATTGCCTCGTAATCGTATGCAATGGATACCAATTTGTTGTCTGCACTGGTCAATAGAAATCCCCATCGTTCTTAGAAATTTAATTTAAACGTACCTTACAAGTTAAATTTAGAACTTTCGAGCGTGTTTGCAGCTCCAAATGTGCTCCACTCCAAAGTGTGCTCAACTCCAAGTGTGCTCAGCTCCAAGTGTACGCTCAACTCGATCGTATAAACCAGACCTATTAAATTCGGGCCAAATTCACAATCACGATTTAGCGAATTGGCACGGACAATTGACAAATAGGCCAAAATACTTTGAATCTAAGTTGGCCAACTTCGTGTTACAAGAATTCAATTAAAAGCCAAATTATGCGACAAATATTTTCTCATTACCAGCACTGAAATGTAAATGTTGTTGTTGCTGAGAAAGGAATTCTGACAAACCGTTTTCCTTCAGCTCAAGTTGCAAGCGAGTCCGATGATGGGCTGTAAACAACACAAACGATTCAAATGATTCTGTTCAAGGACGTAAATACAGTATGATCTGCTTATCATCACGGGCAATGCTGACACTAAAATCCCGCCAGAAGGAAACCTCGAGGTGCGGTGGAAACCCTTGTTACCATGTGCATAGTTTACAAAATAAAATTTGACGCATTGCTCTGACAGCACGGCACAATGTGTTGAATATGGGTTCTGGGAATGAGGTTGTCCGACTTCAAGAACCAAAAACATAGTCCACTAATTCACGAGCAGTGTGAACAAAACAAGGTAAAAGATACGACTGGCGATACCGTTAAAATACAGGCCTTCGCCTAATTCATCTAAATATACAAACGTTTTTGGTTGGTTTTATCCCTTCGGAGTTAAAAAAATGTGAACTTGCGGATTTTCTTTCCTTTGACCGCATTAGGCTGGCCTAATCACACTCATAAGCTGGCCAGATGGCTCTGCGCAGTTATTGGGTCAGGGGTCAGCCGGATATAGTGCGTATACCAGTGTTGGCAAGCAGCCAAATTTGCTGTACGGCAACAGAGTCTGGGAATAGGGCTTCGCCCTGTTCCAGACAAAAATAGGCCCAAATCCACCTGTAGAAGACTTAGATACCTGTAGATCACAAATGGGGTTTTGCAGACGATATTTTTTGTGGCGGTCTCACTTGTCAAACGTCGAGAAAGACTTACCAAATTTGCAAAAAGATAAGGTTATTTCCCACAATTATATCATTTAGTAGAACAGGTGACTGCCTCACGCCACCCACAGAATAGTCGGTCACTAGCCATTCATTAGCCAAATATAATCATTTGAGATTACGTAATATGTTAACTACTTTATATGTGCCTGTAACCACAAGCCATCAATCTGATTAAATTCAGACACGGAAATAGACTTTCTAACTGCATCTGACCCCCTTTCTATCTATCTCGAGGCCCTTCCACGACCCTTCCTGGAAATGATTCTTTACGGCTAGCTCAACTTTGACCAATCAACGCAAGGTAAGAGATGGCATGACATAAGGTTATGGGACTGATTGCCTTCTTACCCAACCAAATCACCAAGTTGCAAAATAACCAATATTAGAACTGCATATCTGCAGAGAAATACATGACCGACGCATAACCATTACGAAAAGTGATTATTAATTATCTTTGATTGAAAATTGCGTTGTATTCATCCGAAAATTATTCGAATCAAGTTGGGTAGGAAGGAGGTATACGGTTTCCACGACATTCGAGAGTGATATCAACAATAAAACGTGGAACTATGTTTGATCTGATCGCCCAAGCCATATACACCACTTGCTTCTCGTCTATCTTCATATGTTTATACCATAATTTCTCTCGTGATATTTCATTCTGGCATTTCAGCCGCACCGATTCGGGGGCCAAACCGGTTCACGCCATTTGAACTCACCAATTAATGGAACGGAAGCTGCTGCAGGAATGGATTCTTCCAAAATAAGGAGTAGGACGAAAAAGGCCACGAAGATGTTCATACCTGTAATATTATCCGAAAAAATGGAAGAATTATTCTACCAAATTTCTGATGTTTCATAAGATGAGAAGGAAGGAAGTATATGTGATTCTAGAAGACGGCACCTGAGTGACGTCATGGGAGACACATGAGTGACTTCATGGAAGTTCCTGATGCGCTATTTTCACTTGCTCATAAGTCTAACTCGTCTACTATCTCTATCATAAAATATTGACCATCATTACTCTTTATCCAAATGAATTTCCTTTTCACAGCATGTATCTCAGTCACGCTTTCATAGCGACTGTGCATCTGGACACCGTGGAGATGTAAAACACATGATATTCAAACGACCCCTGGCCCCGGAATTAGACAAAAGTTACGAAACGTAGTGCCAGAGAAATTACACGCAACGATCGATATTTATCAGAGAATTTGAGAAATTTTGAGTTGGGGCATTTGGTGATATAATCCTGTTTGACAAGTTTCTGCAATAATATTATGTGATGCTGATCTAACAAATGCTGCCAGGCGACATATGTATACTCCGTATGCAGATCCTGGATTATTGCAAAACATAAAGCATATTGACCTAAAAGCAAACGACTGAATTTAATGGGAAACCAAGCATTCCACTTCCGGTTGCGCAAGCACAGTCGACGGACAATGCCCTCTTGCACATGATCAGTGGTCATCTTTATCCTTAAAAGCCACAAAGTCATATCTGAACTATATTCAAATTGGTTCAACCACTGGCATGGTTGATTTTTCATCGTCCTTGGTAAACAAGCAATTGGACATGCTAATGAAGAATAGGAATACATGTTCTAAAGTGAAACCGATGATAACTGAATGAATGGACTTGCCGACTGACAATTGTTGAGAGGATGGAAATGCATGTAGTTTCCTAACTCGTGACCCAAGGTCAGCTGGCAATTGATGGGAGTTCCAAAACGGAAATAAACATAGTAATATTTCCGAGAAGTTTCGAATGAATTTCAAAGTTTCTTAAGGCGGGAATGTCATCTGATCCATTTGCATTTGATAATATTTTGCCATCTTAATTACATGATCTGTGATATAAAATGGACAATGCGTCTAACTTTGCACGGAATCGTTGTTTTTTCCTGCAGAAAATCTGTTGTCATCCCTGTTAACTATGAACGCAATACATCAGAGTTCCCGTCTCCATCCATGTATTTGTACGCAGATACCTTAACCCTTCTCGAGCAGAGCCTATTGATATCCATTGACCGAGTTGCCATCAGGCCTTTTACTGTGGGGATGTAAAATACATGACAGGATCAGTGTCAAAACGTGAATCATACCAGTTTCATTTTCTACTCACCGAGTTGGATCTTGGCAGGGGAATCTGGGGGAATCCAGAACAAGACCAAGGTCAAGGCTGACAGTAAGACACACGGGAGTATGAGTATATACGTGTAGGACACGGCCCTCCGGCGAAGTTTCAGTTTGAAGGTCAAGTCTTGAAATATCTCCGGGCAGCAGGCATAACGGTTCAGATTCTTAACTCCAAAATTCTCTACGATATCCCATCCGTTGTTACTGATGTAGTTGGTCAGTTCAAAGGCGGCCACTCCACCGATAAACTCGATGTCAAGTTTGGCGGCGTTATAAGTCCACGAGCCGAATTTCAGAGCACAGAACTGTTCGTCAAAGGGGAAATACTTTATATCAATGGGACAAGAACTTTTATATATAACCTGTGGCATCCATCTGACAAATCCATGGTGATAGATTATGGCCAGAGTGTCCCTGTGATAGTCTACTCTCTCGTCGGCACTGGAAAAAAGGAAAAAAAAATTACTGCCATAAATTAATTTAGCACGAGATACATTCAGATTCATATCTTGATATTTTGACTTATCATCTCAAAGAAATCCATAGCGAGGTTGTGGATACTCTGACGGAATCTACCATATGGGGTGGGTGAGGTGTGGGGGGATATGTTACTTTATTTTTCTCCCACATGTATTGAATCAATTCTTGGTTTGTACAATGATTTCCTTGTAATGTGATTTCTGCCAAATCATGCAAAATAAATTGTATCGTGATTGTTCGATCCCATAGGGCACCATGATTGGTAATAAATTCAATTCAATTATAAAACAAATCCAGTCGTTTGTACGGAAGCATAGACTGGCCATGGAATCCTTTCTTTGCTTCCTTAGTAAAATTATATTGAACTGCACATAAAAAGTCGCTGATATCCAGTCATTCTAGTGATAAACCACAGACTATATTGCTCTCACGGCCGTGATCTCATCGGATCTGTGCTCTACAGTCCAAAGAAAATATATCAAGGTGACCAAGCAGTCTAACGCGCTTGCCAAGAAAGTGTTACCATGAAATAATACTCATGTTTTTGTTCACAGAACAGTGTCAAAGAAATACCAGGCAGAGATATCAAAATATGATCCTGTATTACGGGTTTCAATTCTGTGGTAAAATGTGCTGAATATGAACAAGTGTGGACTTCTCTTCATTTATATGGCTAATTCAGCTTACTAGTTTTATAATTATCATCAAAGGGGAAGTTTTTTTCATCGCTTCCTAGAGGCAATCTGGCCCTACCATTATAGGTCACGTGAGACAGCCATTTTTCTCTTCAGGTATGGAGTGTTCCACTGTTTTTACCATCTCAAACCTTGAGTATTGGATATTGATCTAACTGGCATTCAGCCATCTGTAATTGTTTAGCTTTCATCTGGTATTAATCCATTTCACTTGACGAAAAATACAATAAACCGATGGTTTGTTTGTTTGTGATGAGTACTCTGTAGAAACACTTGAGTGAAATTTCACAAAGTAAGAGCAGAAAGTGATCCTACTGAAGTCTTGGGAGAAATATTGATTGAAAAATATTAACAAAAATTAACTCAACCCTTTAAGATAAGATAAGATAAGATAAGATACTTTATTTATTGTCGGTTTTCACAAACAGTAAAACATTAGCGCACTAAGGAGCTATTAGCACCGACATTAAAGAAAGAACAAATAAAAGGTAAAAGACAGTTAAAAAGAAGAAAAAAATCAAAAAAAATCCAGTGATAAAAAGGCACCGACATTAAAGAAAGGAAAAAAATAAAAGACAATAAAAGAAGAACAATCCCAAAGGTAAAACATAAAAGAATCGTGAATAACAAGACAGAGATATACATATACATCAAAACATATCACAGACCTTTCCATTTGGCAATGGCATATTTAAAACTCTGAAGACTAGTTGCTTGCTGGATATCTGTAGGAAGCTCATTCCATAACTTAGCGCCTTGATAAGATATGGTCATTAAACCATTATTTGTTGTGCGGCACATTTGCTGGTCTAATTTCACGGTTTTCCGAAAATTGTAGTTTGTTTGTTTGTTTAACCTTAAATAATTCTTGAATGTATTTTGGGCTAAGTCCGTGAATAGATTTGTATATTTCCGTTACAAGCAGTTTTGACGAAGAATAAAAAGAGATGGCAGATTTGCTTTTAAAAGTAGTTCTTCGTATGAAGATAAATAATCACTAAAAACTAAGCGTAGCCCACGTTCCTGAATCTTTTCCAACTTCTTGGCGTCAGTTTTACTGCAGTACTGCCAAACAAGACTGCAGTAAGTAAAATGAGAATGAATAAAAGCCCTAAAAATACACATCTTGACATTAACATTTAAAATCCTAGAAAGTCGTTTCAAGGCGTTTAATTGACGGTCTGCCTTCTTGCATACTTCCGATATGCGATGGCCAAAATTCATGCATTTGTCTACGTCTACACCCAATAGTCTAACGTGGTCTAAACTGGGTAAGACTTCCCCTTCAAGTTGTAAATCTGCGTCCTCTTTGCTTTGGTACCTATCACAAAGAATTGAAACTTGGAAGGGTTAGCCTGCATGTGATTAGATTGAAACCAGCTGATGCAGTTGTGTGCATCAATCGTTAAGCGATCTATAAACTTCTTTGACGGATTTGGCGATTACACTCAAAGTATTATCATCAGCGTAGTTCACTAAGTTTGAAAATTTTATAAAATAAAAAAGGTCATTCATGAAACAATTGAATAAAATAGGTCCAAGGACGGACCCTTGAGGCACCCCATGAATGATACTATGCCAGGCACTGAATGTACTTCCCAGTTAGAACGCTTTGTTCTACTTCACATTTCGATTCCGAGAGATTGAATTAATTTTACCTGAAAATCAATACGAAAAATATGTTGTTACCTACTAATTATAAAGTTTGATGTCGGGCCGCCATATTTTACTCGCTGGTATACGGATGTCAGTTAATCCGCCATACTCGTCCGGATCCCAAGTCGTAAATGTGTCGTTCCATTCCTGTAGTAGAGAGAAACTATTTATAGTCGATAGGAATGGGATGAAGGTGAAGAAGAACTGGATGGAAAAGGCTGGAATTACCGTAATTAAATGAGAATCACCCTTGGTTAAGATTCAATCCTCGCAAATCAGAAGGCTTATATATCGATCGGATCAATATACTGGCTTGGTTAGTAGCCAAGTTCGTTCTCGATAACATCGATCGGGAACTTCCTCTGCCTATTTTTGTTACCCGCCGCAACGAGGCCGGGGGACTTTAAAATGGGTCTCGTTTCTTCGTGTCCGTTGATAACCGTTCAAATTCTTCGCAAGCGATAACGGTTTATCGGATTTCTCCGAAATTTGGCACATGCATTCCTTGTGACAAGTCGTCAGCAAGTATTTCAGCAAGATCTGCCTGTAGGGTTAATTCGTTCTTCTGTGCAGCAGGCGATAACTTTGAAACGCTTTGTCTGATTCATCCGAAATACCATACCTTTCCGGATAATAACTTGAGAAACGCTCATCGGATTCTTCACAAATTTGGTATGCATATACCATGCAATATGAGATGTCGCTTGGAATTCAGTTTCGCCCATTTGCGCGTACAGATGGCGCTAACTAGTGACAACTTCTACATTTAGCTCGAGAATCGCTCATTGGATTCTTCCCAAATTTAGTATTCATACAGCTTGCCGTGCGATGTTGATTGAGATTTCGATTCGCCGACTTTTGCTACAAGTGACGCCACCTGGTGCCAAAATCCAAAATTTGTTTCCGGGTAAGAACTTGAGAACGCTCATCGGATTCTTCTCAAATTTGGTGTGAATATACCATGACATAAGATGATTGCGTTTCGCCCACTTGCGCCACCTGATGGCAAAATCTAAATTTGGTGATTACGGAGTTATCATGTAAGCATACTTGCAAACATATATAACAACTCACATATCAGCTAATACCTCATGAGTCAATCATTCACTCTCATTATGTATGGTGAGCACAGTGGCATAGGAAGATGATTTGACCTGGGGGAGGGGGCGGAATGTCCCCAAATACCATCATAATAATACGCGCCATAGGCACGCCACTTCAGGAGGATCCGAGGGCATGCCCTTTCCTCCTCACCTCCCGAAAAATTATTGAATTCTAGAGTGCCTCTACCATGATCTGAAGAATTTTCAGAGGTTTTTTTCAGATCTTTATTGGACCTCTTTCATATTTATAAACGCGTGTTGAGAAACAAATTTGTTGACAGATAAATTATCGATAAATAAACAGTGTAGCTATTGTAGATGGAGCTTGAAATAGTGATAGGCCTATGCTAATAGTTTTTACATAATTTACGTGCTTCACTGCGTGGAAAATATATCACAGAAGCAATCAATGTTCAGTCAGCGCGTTCAGTCGATCTCAAAACCAGAAAAGGCGGAAAGACCCTTCCGCTTCCTATGAAGTAGCAGTTGCCTCCCGCATGTGTATCCCCCGAGACCAACATCGCTCTCAAAACTATCGCTGCCATTTCGGCGGGGAGTCTAGCGTCCTCTGGCTGCTTTTTGCTAAGCCCTACCAGGCCTGCAGGGGGGGACAGGTCCCAGAAGCCCAGGTCAGATAGGGTTAACCCCTACCTCCGGCCAAGTTCCCCTTCCTCTCCACTCAATCTGCTTCGAGGATTGTGGTTTATCTACTTTGAATTTCATCGCTTAAAGACACGGCTGTTATGTGCGCTGGAACAAAATTGTGGCTAGTGATGACCAAAAACACCCCGAAATATATGTGAAAGAAACTAAAATCATCAAAAATATCCAACAGAGTATTTATGATTTACCTGAAATAGCAGCATATAACGTTAAATACTCAGAGGAACCCGGCTAATTCAAATTAAATTCAGAGGGTGCCCCCGCATCATGATGTTCAGATTAAGATAGTGAAGTCACATCCCCCGGTATCGATCCTAAGAATTCCCTTCTCCATCAAAGCAATCACCGAATAAACTGAAAATATAAGAACTTGCAGCAAGTCTGTAAAAGATCATGAAACTTACATAGGTGTCCCAGATGTTGAGTGTCAGCACTTGATTTTTCTCGTCCAGTTCTATGATCTGTGAAAGACTCAGTCCGAAATCGATACGGACGACGTCTTGTACATTCTTAACAGGCCGTCCAAAAACGCCACGCACTTCATAATCATCTATCAACCTCTTCGTAAGGCGAGTCTCGGACGTCGTACTAATCGCTCGGCCATCGCCTGTATATATGTGTATGGTTAGGAAAAGGTCGAGAAAAGTATCCAGAATGACAGAAAATCAAGGCCTCAAACTGGGGTAATTAGTGTATATTCTTGTTGATCCACTGATAAGCTTGGTATAATGCATAAGCAAAGTCACTCCGAATAAAGTTAACAAGCGCATATTGAAATTCTCAATATTTCGACAAAGTTATATTTGTCATCATCAGGAGAAATGTGTATATTCGCTTAATAGAGTTAAAGGATCATGGGTACTTTTCAAATGGTGGACATGAGGGGTTCACAAGAGGTTGTTTTGCTTTTCTATATTTTGTCGTCCATTTTCGCAATTATTTTGACAATAAGTTCATCATATTCATCGAAATCTCCATACCATACCAATACCCTCTCAGAAATATTGGTTCTTCTTGGTTCTACAGAATATCTGTACATAACAATGAACCAGATTAGGTTCTACATATGATACACTGGTGGGTCCAATAGAACCAGATCTTATGAAGAACACAACACAAAGAACCGAACTTGGTTCCACGCAGAACCAAATGTGATTCAGTGTAGAAACAAGTATTCTGAAAAACCAAGAGAAAACAATATTTCGTTGACAAAATTGACAAGAATATTCCAGTTCATTTCTAATGAAGGTATCTTCACAAATATTCATAACTGATCCGTTACCCTTCAACTCGACACTAATCCTTTCTAAATCCGATACCTGAACATCCTACAGTTAATTGGTCGCTGGCCGCTGTTTTGTTTCAAGGAGCGACTTGATTGCCGTTTGGAGACTTCGGTTCATCAATCAAATGTATATGTCACTTTAACGTGAAAACAGGATATTTCGATGTGATGGCACGGCAGATATTGTGACATTGAGATTATTGGTCTAAGAGATTAGCTCTGATTTAACTTGTCATATTTCAGATATATTTGAAAATCTAAACGGAAATTTATTCGAAAATGCCATAAAAAACATACGATAGCCCAGTTTCAAACCTGGTAGCTTTGACAATACAATACATGGTAGGCCTACAGATGTTCTCGACCATGTTCTGTGTGCTTGATCTCTTTTCATGATCGCTTTGGCCATATTTGTCATGGTCATTATGCGTGTTCGACCATGCAGAATGTGGTCGGTCAGGTCTGTATCATGAAATACCTGGTCAGCGTGCTACTTGGGTATTTTTCTGTACTAAACACATTTTTTTTTCGGCCGATTTTTTCTCTGTGGTAATCGCCAATCGCCACAACCATTTATAAACTTATGATCTCATTGAGATCGGCAGCAATGAACAAGTACCTACATGTCTTTATGGGTTAACACAACCAGGTCTGAGCGATGGGATCTGTCCCAGCCTGCCCTCTGCCCTGCCCATTTATTTTCGTTGCCCCTTGGCGTAGAAGGCTAAACATTTCATACTATATATTTCGGTCAAACTCTACAAGAAAAGAATTTAAAACTCCAAGATAGCCACCATGACGACGTCAGTTTTCCTCTATTTTTTGGACCGATTTGCCTTTTATTGTTTTTCGCTATTTTCTCTCGAAAACTAATTAATATGATGAAGAATAATTAAAAAAAAAATAAATTTATGCCACTTTGAACAAGAAAAATGCGAATAAAGAGCAGAAAAGACTGAAAACACGACCTTCCGAGGACACCTCGTGTCCACCATTTTGAATTTTTCCATGATTCTTTGCCCTTAGATTAGGCAAATAGTCTAAAAGTGGCGCCTATAAGATTTGCGAAAAAGTCAGAAAGTTCTAGGTCGCTGGTTCTCTGTGTTCCATAATGCCCTCCAGGACAGATAGGGTTAAGTTTATTAGGAATTATATTCTTTTGTAGTCATTACAAATAATTGACAAGAGTCAGTAGTCGGCACATAAAGTAGCTATGGTAACAGCTACGTCACTCTTGTCTGGTGGGTTTTCATATGTCCTATATATTGGTAAATCATGTTATATGCGGAAGACACACTTGAGCGAAAGTGAAACGATATATTTGTATTATTAAAGATTCATTAATTTATTCCTGTCTTGTTTATTTGTGACTGACGTAAGGCTGGCTTTGGAAAGGTATAGATACGAGTTTTTTTCGTGATACAGCTGACTCTTTTAGGATTAATAATTTAACAATCAAAAGAGACAACACGGCATGGCTATGTTCATTCACCTGTGAGTTTCTAGTAACATGTATCTACAATCGATCGTTGTTGAAGACTTTACCGACATTAATGTGGAACAATTTACCTATACAATTTTAAACAAATATAAATTATTATTGAGTGGCGGAATAATTTCAACCTCTCCATTATTATCGCGCTGAAATTATAAACAAAGAAACAATGTATGTGCCAAATTCGAGAAAAACAAGATTGAACCGTTAAAAACCCGAGGAATTAATTTCGGTATCAGGAGAACGAGGAGAAGAATGAGAATTTATTAGGGAAAATCAAAAGTCCTGGTCGGATAACTTGAAGTAAGATAAGTGTACAACTTGAGGAAATCGCGCGACAGATCTGTCCTCGTGCCTTATCAAATAATAATCGATGCGTTTTAAGGCGCAACACTGATGAGGCACGAGCCTTTAAAGGGGAATGATTATCCAATATTCCACAACCGAATCACTATATGATACGACAGCGGGATATCCATGTATTATCGATTTCTCCTGATAATCATATACGATCAGCTACATAATTTCCCGGCTTATTTCGCCATGAGCCATCTGTCCTCCGCAGCATCAAATATCAGCAAATATTCCTTCCACTATCACAGGGAAATCCAAATAAATGCCCGGCTTGAACGTCTTTTCTGTCAGAATAAATCCATCACTAACGGAGCGGCAGCTGGTTATACGTGTCAAACAATATATCATTTCTATGGAATAAATGCAGCGCTCGATATTTTGACGGGTCGTACAGCAAACAATACTCCGGTCAACTGCCAAATAGTACAGAAGTGGTTGACCATTGAATTCCCAGATGTGTTAACTATCAATGAATTTTTGTCTAATTTTTCATTTCCGTGGCCACTTCCGACACACTCTCTCCAATATTTTCGTTACCCTTGGGGCTAATGGGTTGAATCTTCCCAGCCTAAATATATGGGCAAAGTTCTATCAGAAAATGTGAACACGGTTTAATTGGCAGCATTGCTGACGTCACAGTGCTGTTCTTGTTTTGGAAGGTCGATCATTTAAACGATTTTCACATACTTTTATATTTTTGTTTTCCAATCAAAAGCTAATAAATGAGAGAGAGAAAATCACTTTGAAATAATTAAGCTATATGCGTTTTAGGCTAAACAAATGCAAAAAAAAATACATAAAAAACGAAACATGACAAAATATACGACGTTTATGATACATTGCACCAAAATTATACACTCGACATGACCTCATCACGATAAATCTTAAAATCAGAGTGGGGTCAACTTTTAATTTACGGAGTTACGGGGAGAAGTTCGGCTTGTCATATTACCAAGGCAGATGATCTAATTAGCCCAGAAAAAGACAACGAAACGCGTAACGTGTATCGAGTGTCATTAATAATATATATCAAGCTAGAGCAAACTACGCAATCTGTAAATTCCAATTAGTCAATACGATGAAAGTAACATCTAAACGGTTCACCGGTTAAGCCATACCATTTAACCCTGCCTGCAGTCCTCGGTGATCTGGGGCCTGGGGAGGAAACCCCTATATCTTACTTACTCTTCGATCTAGGAGTCTGAAACTTCCCACAATATATCATGGGATCCAGCGTTAAGAGAGAATGTTAAACAAATCCAAGGTGGCGGCTTTTATGGCACCATATAGTTACGTCTAAATAGACACTTTATTGACTCCTTTCCGGTCAGATTTTCCGAATGTGTCCCTTCTGCTATTCTCAGAAGAAAAACGGTAGTTAATTAAGAATTACCTGACGTCAAAGTAAATAGTTTATTCACACTTTTATCCAAAGAAAATCTAAATTTTGAAGAAAAGGTATGAAAACATCCCTTTTCTGCTCCCCCTACATAGTCGCCATTTTGAATTGAACCATGAACCATGAAATAATTATCAGATGTGAAATAAAATCATTTATTACGGTAAGGTTTTTGCGTAAAGGGCAAAAAATGAAGAAAAACTCCGAAAACGTATCTTCTCAGTCACATATTATGAATTTCCCGGGATCCTCTGCTCTGAGGGATATACCCCCGCCACCCCAGGCCTGGTAGAGTTAAAGTTTACCAACTGGTTAAATTTAGGTTCTATATATTCATATCTCATATGAACATGGTAATTGGAAAGATCGAGAATTTCGAAAAAAATGCATTACCTACCCGTAACATTATCTAGAGCCGTGTTGTCAGAGAATAGCACCCAAAAGAGAAGAAGGCCAAGTCTGTCCATTTTCGAAGTCAATGCTCCTGGAAATCACAAACTCTGAAACTAAAAGTAGCGTCTACGTTGAGGTATTCTTGGAAATAAGGGTTCCAAATTGGTACTGCATGAAGAGTAGTTCCTGGAAAAAATATCGGGAGAAATATTTAATCGAGAATTCTTGCTGAAAACCTTGGAAATTTGAAAGGTGCTGAAAGATTATCGCGTGCAATTAGTCTGGCAGAAATAAACTGAATTGCCAACACATGACATATATGATAATTACTGACAGGAAAATGGTATTTCTGTAGAGGAAGGAAAACATAAATTAGTGTAACCTGATGCTGAATAAGAGGAAACATCTTCTAATGCATTAGATCAATGCCTCCTGAGACAGAACCCAAAACGGCACGGAACCAATATAGCCACATCTCGCCTTCTATGTTGGTATGCATGTAACATTGTAGAATTCTTCCACACACAATGTTCATCGGTGACAAATCATTAATTTCTTCCACAACGTTCTAAGGAGTCTTCCAGAGCATGATGCAGAATCGTCAACTCACAAGTGTAAAGAATCCCAAATATCGACGTAACGTTAGCGTTCAGGTCATCCAGACTGAGAGTTGTATAGGATTTCCCTCCGGTATTCATGGCCTGTCGTGGCCCCTCAAAATCAATGATCATTACTTGGCCTTTGTGTGCACACTGTAGATCAAGAATCTCACCGGATATGGACGACAAATCAATCCACCCTCGGCATTCTACGATCGATCGCTGGTCTTGCATGGTCGTTCAGATTTATCAGGAAAGATCAAAGCCACGTGAGATTTGGTGCTATACGGACTTCTTTAAAGAATTTTATTTCATTTGCAGGTCTTGTATTGGTAGTTACCAAGTTCTGCTTGTATTCCGACTAACGGAAGTAGCAGTTCAGTGGATGGTACATGGACCCCTCAACTAAACCCCATGTGCTGTAGCTTATGTTGTGGAAACAATATGTGCGTGCAACATCAATGCCAATCTTGTCCTGGTTTCTCCTTAGTTTGTCAGAAAACCAAGTTATCAAATAACATACTTCTTGATTACTATTGTTTTCAAGCTAAAACTCAATTCGCCGTAGGATGAATAAGGTGGAGATCGAAACCTCAGACATAGATCCTAATGCATTTCAAACAAGGAAACATTCAATTTCGTACGAGTAATCCAATCTTTGCACTATTGTTATTACATATTCATTGTTAAAACAAGTGAGAAATGACTACATTGTAGTCAAAACCTGCGGCAGTGGCAATAATACAGTGAGAGACATATCAGCGGAGGTAGTGGTAATTGTAGAAAAAAGCGCCTTCTGCCAGTGTTT
>JAVTVY010014177.1:0-56034 GCA_036873755.1 Hanleya hanleyi | reverse complement strand
ATAATGATAGCCTAAAATCTTATTTCAGATATAGGGGCCTACTGAGTACATTTTTTTTTCTACAAAAATGAGAAAGATTGAAATAACATGTCGACGTCAAAAACATGTTGACTCTCTGGGATTCGAACTCGGTAAAAGAAAATTTCGAGGCGCTTGTGATCCAACGTGCGTATCCACTACACCACGACATACGAACAACTGTAACAGGCTATTTTGTCACTTTAATCTACTTACGAAAACTTCAAACGTTATGAATCATAACTTTTCATTTTTTAGTATAAAGGACCCCATGGACCAAAAAGATCTTCCAGCAGTGGAAATATAATGTTACCACACAACACCAGGTTAAATGGCGTTCTGGTCCAAGGGGTCCTTCGCGTCTAAATGCGTGTCTGAAGGACTCGATTTAGACCCTTTTTTCACGAAATAGCACAAGCTGTGAATTTCAGTTTCATGTTATATCTATAATCATAACGCAATCGCACTAAAACTTTCACATATTGTGTACTTATATTTTCTCTTGCCGTTACATTAAAACCTAAGTATTTTTAGGACATTTTATTTTTTCGATTTCAACCGCACCACGTATAGGCCAAAATCCCGCCTTATCGTACCATCACCTTCGGAAGAATTTTAACAAAAATCCAGCTCTCCATAGACGGAGAGCGGGTACGGGCCGAGGTGCACGCTTTTGGGTTCCTGGTGAGTTGATTATGGTTGAACCGGGGTTTTTATCTACATGAAAATGTAACAAAAATTTCAATAATCCCGCTGGCAATATCAATCCAGTGTAGTGGTTTAAAAATCGTGAGCGTCCGTATCATAATATCACGGCAAATTATAGGCTGCGAAATGAAACGGGCGAAAGGAAACGAGAAGTTGTAATCTGCGAAACGAAACCAAAAGTTGTAATCTGCAAAACGAAAGGAAAAGCTGTAATCTGCGAAACGAAGGAAGTTGTAATCTGCGAAACTAAACGAAAAGTTGTAAGCTGCAAAACGAAAGGAAAAGTTGTAATCTGCGAAACGAAACGAGAAGTTGTAATCTGTGAAACGAGAATTTTCAACCCTCTCAAAATGGAACTAAGATGTAATTTCTATACAAAATGGAAGCATCCGGTTTACTGGACTTTGTTTGTATATTTGGGATTCCTTGGTACCATCATTTGCTTCTGGTACTATCCAATCGCTCAATCACTCTTGGAATCGACATTCGGCCTTCATCGACCTTCATGAATATGGATGTGCGGACTAGACTCAACATATACTCCATCACAGCGCATATAAAACATTTAGATTTCGCATTGACTGTCAACCTGTAACCATCTGGGTCATCTAAAGGCGGTAAGACTGTTTTGGATGGCGAAGTGTACGCAATTGATTGACTGTAAGTCTAATTTACTTCTGACCAAGGATGCCGTATGTTACTTGGTCCGTGTAACCTTGCACAATTCAATTTTCGTTTTTTTGCTTTTGGTTTCTCAAAATCAAAAATTGAAAAGTGACCGTCAATTTTCAATTTTTGTTTTTCGTTTTCGATTTCTCAAAATCAAAAATTGAAATTTGACATTCAATTTTCGATTTTCGTTTTTCGTTTTACTTCGCGCAAAAATGAAAATCAAATATTTAAAATTGCCTCGATTTGTCCGTTTTTCGTTTTTTGATTTTAAGTTTGACGCGTCAATGTTTACTGCACACGCGCAAGGCCTATGATGTCACTTTCGGTCCGCGGAGTAGTATGGAAAGCGCAAATCGGATTGTTTAGGCAGGTGTGGAGCATAATATGGAAAACCAGTAGGGGGAAAGATTTGGGAGTTTCATTACACTATATATATCCCTGGAGCCAGGCATTCGACCTAGATTATAATGGGCCAACTGCGCATGCGCAGAAGCGAGTAGGCATTCGTGCAGCAGGTGTGATGCATTATATGGAGAACAACGGAGGTGATACACACGGTAGTTTCATTGAAGTAGGATAGTATAATAAATACGTGGGTACCCTAATCATAACCCCCAAAGGAACTTCCCGCTTCGATGCGTTTGACATTAAAGCGTTGAAGCGTTTTTGACGCTGAAAGTTGACGGGCATCTGAACGCTCCAACGATCCAGGTCCCAAAAATAGAGAATGGAGATTGGACCTGAAGCGTTGAAGCATTCAGACGTCTGGCATCAAACGTGGCGATTGTCTGCTTGTTTGAAATTGTGGTTTACGGGCCGCTTATGCGGATTTCGCGGCCCATCACCGCGATGCTGACTCTTATTGGTATCACATCTTTGTTGGTATCTTTATAAATACTATATTTCAAATCAACAACAAATAGCGGTTGTGTGCATGAATGCTGTTCGCTTTTGTAGCCCTCTAAACATCTATTTTTAGAAATGAGAAAATCTGCGACTGCGTCCTGATTGGCTCAGGCCTCAATGCCAATAACCAATGAGAACAGCGGGATGCCACCTATCCAGACCTGTCTGATGCATCTTCACAAGTCCAGATAAATCGTGAATCCTCGCACAGGGTTTACCTGGACATTTTTGATGATTCGAGTGAGTCCTTGAGTCGTTGTCTCAATCTCGAACATTTCATCCCCAGAGATTATTTTGAATTAGCATGTCGGCGGTTTTTGCTTTGACTCACTATGTCGATTTCAGCCTGACATCAAAGTTATGCCAGCGATGTCACATCTTAAACAGTGCAGCTAGCGGATTGTCGTAATGAGCTAGCTGAGCCTGTTCAATAAGTGGTTTGATTTAGAGGATACCCTTGATCTTTTTTTTATCCAGAACTACTGTGAGCAACCAAGGCAGTGTATAGATACCCTAACAAATCGATCAATACACTGGCTCCCGAGGTTGGCCTGGTGGGACACATGCCTCTCACGCTCCACACCTCTTATACGACACGATTTGTGTTTTCTATTCTACTCGGCGCACCGGAAGTGACATCATAGCCCGTCCACGTGCGAACTTAACATTGATACGTCAAAGTTAAAATCAAAAAACGAAAAACGGACAAGTCAAGGCAATTTTCAATATTCGATTTTCATTTTTGCGTGAAGCAAAACGAAAAACGAAACTTCAAAAATTGACTGTCAAATGTCAATTTTCGTTTTTTGTTTTTGCAATCACAGGATCAAAAATTTTAAATTGACGGTCAAATTTCAATTTTTGATTTTGAGATTACAGAAACAAAAAACGAAAATTGAAAATTGACCGTCAAATTTAAATTTTTGATTTTGAGAAACCAAAAACGAAAAACGAAAATGGAACTGTGCAAGGTTACACGGACCTTACTTGGATTGCTCATTTTGCTCTGTACCCTCAGTTCGCGAACAAAACCGTTACGTGTTAGGAGAACAATGGAAGTGGATATGGAGACTGTCCATAAACAGAAGTCTTTGTTTCTTTTCCGGTCTGCTCCGACAATTTATACCAGGCAGGTCCACATGTAGTTAATTTCACTATATGAAAGAAATGCATTGTGAAAGAAGCTGACACTATTATCAGTGGGTCTGCTGCCCATTTTATCAGGCTAAATGAAATTCTACTCCAGGAGATCAATTTCAGATTGATTTGAGGAGACCCACATTAGTTTCGGCACATCATCCTATATGAACTTTTAATATCAACTTGAAATTTTAATTTTCAGTGAAATATTTAAAAAATTTATATTGAAATTTTAATTCGAATTGAAATTTGAATTTGAAATTCGAACTCGAAATCTGAATTTGAACTTTGAAGTTATAATTTAATATTTTATATCAGAATTTGAATTACAATTTAAAATTTCAATTTAAATTTCCACTTTAAAATTCAATTTAAACATTCAATTTAAAACTTTACAATGGAATTATATTTACAATAAGCTTGTAATGCTCATCATTTTATTTTGGGGGAAGTAAACCAAACATCCATTCGCCGTTCGCAAGGCCAAACGTTACGTTTTATTTCGTAAACTGGAGTAAGGTATAACAATGCATGTTCTAAGTTCATACATTTATTTATTATTCCATCATTGTCCAAGTTGCACATATACTCCAGCTATGTGGAAATTGCCTCGGGTGAATGATGCTATGAGCTGCATGATATGTTAATCTGCTATCGGTCAGGGATATATGTTAACCAAAAACACATTTAATTTATTTAATATTACTATATTCTCTTTATTCATTAAATACTTTATTGTATTTTCCCTTTATCAGGAATGCTTTGACACTGCTGTAGCCGGTCCTGGATGTTAGAATGCCAGCTGGTACAATTCTTTGATTCTGTGGCTGTATACTGTGTGAAGTCATCCAGACGGTTTGCTTGTAGTGATTACCACAGGGGCGTCTGTAAGGTCTGTCTGTAAACTGTTGACCGCTTCTCTCTTGCAGGAAACAAGCCTATGTTTATGTACTATGATTGTCTTTTTGAATTTGGTGCTAATACTGTTATGTGGAAAATGGAATAGGTCTTTGGATTATGGACGCGGATATTCTCTAATGGACGACGGCTGGATTATGAATGACGGATTAGACGCTTGTAATTTTAACCTGTGTATGCCTGGATTCTGCTGGTGGACAAGTTGTCCCCGAGGCCGGGCCCTTGCACACCCAACAAACATAATGAGCACAACTATAAGAAAAAATATGAAGACAGACCCGAGGAACCTTAGTGCAGGTTTCTCAGCCGAGTCTCTAATAGTTCGAAATGCACTAAGACCCTTTTCAATCCAAATGACAGATATATTTCTGACAGCAAAGCAAGGCCACGACATCAAACCTTGTAATATTGCGCTTGATGATTGTTTAGCACCGAATTCTACATGTAATAATTTCAAAATTTCTAAGTGTGGACATCTCACGTGTCAACTCTTTAACACTTCAGCTTCATTTAGTTCCACGTTAACTGGTAACTCATATTCTGTTAACTCGTATGTCGATCTTAGTTGTTCTACTACAAACTGTATTTATTTAGTTTCCTGTAAGAAGTGTGGTCAACAGTATGTTGGCAAGACCACCCAAAGACTCCATCTTAGGGTGAACGGTCACAGAAAATCCGTTAGGAAAAAGCAATTGCTTATAGGTAGGCATTTTTCTGGACCCGACCACGGCTGGGATAACTTTAGTATTCAGATCATAGACGTCGTCTATCCATCTACTAAGGATTCCCCTTTTGGATTTGAGAGAAAAATCCGAGAGCGGGAATTATTCTGGATGCTAGAACTTGGGTCAGTGTTTCCGTTTGGTTTAAATGATAATGTCAGTGGGTTCGGCAATGCTACAAACCGCCGTTCAAATATATCCAACATTACCCAACTATTTAAACCCCATCAACGGAGACATCGCAGCCATGGTTGGCGAAAGTTTAATAGTTCGATGATTCACGATCATATCACTTTAAATTACTTAGTGGGTTTAACTAACACACCCAATAGTATACACAGTTCTGTATGCGTTACCTCTGAGAGCTTTAGATCAAATAGCCAGAGATATACAACAATCTGCGTCTTCAGGAAATATAATACCATCAAAAATCATTAAAGTATGTCAAGATATAGCGTATTTTCGGTTGTATCGTCCAGTGAACATAATCGAAACCTCTCAAGATCGGCTTTTCTTGAAACTCAACTACTTAGATAAAGGACTGGACATCATTAATTTACCTCGAATCCTGAATGATCCAGAGGTACGCAACGCTGTATCTAACTATTTTAAGTTCACAGAACCTCCTTGCATTTCATATAAGTACACTAAATCTATAGCCACCAAAATATTCAATTACTCCAATGCTGTCCAGGAGTTTGACTGGAACTTATACACGTCAGAAGGCTATAGTTGTGATTGTGAATCGTCGAACTTTATCTATACACCATGCAAACATATTGTGACTGGTGACCTTGATGTGGTGAGTGATAAGGATCTGAAATTACTCCTGATGAAGGGACCTAAATATAGAGAGCCAAGAAGAATAAATCTGAAGGCCGACCAGAAGATAGTCCTGTCTGCATTGGAACAGTACGTTATTGATTGGTCTAAGCGAGAAAAAGTTGAACCTACAGTACTCGCTGATTGGCTGGACCTCACCAAGAGCAAGGTCGTTGAAACAATCCGCCATATTGACAGAAGTACTCTTCCCCAAGCAAAACAAGTTCTGAGAAACCTCAATTCGCAAGAAGTTCTAGCAAATCTCCAGAGTAAATTCGTCATAGTCCCAGCAGACAAAGCTCCGAATAATATAATATTCATATGTAAATATTACTATTACCAGGTGCTGGTTAAAGAATTGAGTGTAGACATATCTTCATTAAATACGTCTACTTACTCCCAAACTGCATTTACTCTGGAAGATTTATTTAACAATCACAAAAAGTTTCTCAGGGAAAGAGGTATTTGTCTTCCAACCAATCATAACGACATACCAAAATATACTGGACTCCCAAAATGCATAAATCACCATACAAAGCTAGATTCATAGCTGGTTCTAGAAGCTGCACCACCAAGCTTCTTTCAACCCTATTGACGAGGGCCCTTCAGGAGGTAAAAGCATTTTGGGAAAGGTATTGCGCCACTATTTCTAAGAACTCTGGCGTTGAATGTATGTGGATATTGAAAAACTCAAAATGTCTTACGGAAGAACTTGATGCTAAAGGTCACATACCGTACAGACATGTATCCACTTGGGATTTCTCGACTCTCTATACTACAATCCCTCATCAGGACCTTATTGACCGTCTAAGTTCATTAATAGTATCTGTGTTCAAGAAAACTGATCGTAGATATATTAATGTCGGAAACCATAAAGCATTCTTTAGCTCGACTACATACAAGAGATATCATTCATGGGATGTTTCTTTGTTTATAGAGTTGCTTGAATTTCTCATTAAAAATATCTATGTGAAATTTGGCAACACAATATATCAGCAGCATATAGGTATTCCAATGGGTACTAATTGTGCACCCCTGTTGGCTGACCTGTATCTGTTCTCTTTTGAATATGACTATATGCAGGCGCTTTCAAAAACCGATCCATTCAAAGCCCGTTCCTTCTCATTCACCAGACGCTATATAGACGATCTTCTCGCTGTGGATAATCGCTATATAAATGACGCAGTGAAGGATATATATCCACCTTCACTGGATTTGAAGGAAACTACAGATAGCCCTACATGCACATCTTATTTAGATCACCGCACTGCGGTGGTCTAATGGTTAGAGCGTCGGCCTCGTAAGCGGTAGGTACTGGGTTCGATCCCAGGCCGGGTCATACCTAAGACTTGAAAAATGGAACTTGTTGCTCCCTCGCTTACGCTCAGCATTAAGAGTATAGAACAAGGACTGGTTCGCTCGGTGTCAGTATAATGTGACTGAGTGGGGTGTCATGTCTACCTACGGCATGATATTTCAGTGGGACAGCACTATAAAATGGCAGCATTAGATCTGCTCTGTTACAAGTAGGTTCCCCTGCCTCTTCCCCTCCCCTCCCTTCCCTTCCCCGTCGTGATATAGCTGGAAAAATGTTGAAAGCGACGTTAAACCCTATTCACTCATTCACTCTTATTTAGATCTCTATCTCTATAAAAATGAAGCGGGCATTCTCTCTCGTCGACTTTATGACAAAAGAGATGATTACAATTTTGACATCGTAAACTATCCCTTTCTGGATAGTAATATTCCAGTGGGACCTGCATATGGCGTATACATGTCTCGCTTAGTAGCATTTGCTAGATCCTGTGTTAAATGTGATGATTTTAATCAACGTCACAAAACATTGTTGCAGAAACTTATAAAACAGGGCTATTCCACCAAGCGCCTCCACTCAAAGTTTCTCAAATTGGCGATACATATCGCATGCTGATAGCAAAATACGAACGTAGCGTGCAAGATCTATGGCGCTACGTTTCGTAACTTGTGTCTAATTCCGCTTAACCGGGGCTAGGGGCCGTATGAACCCATGTACTTCAAGATCCTCATGGTACTCATATGAACAGTACATCTTTTTTTTTTTTTTTTTTTTTTTTTAGATGACGACTCTATAACGAATATTATGGATTAAGAATACTGATCAGCGATACGGATTTGATATTTTGGAACATCATTGATGTCTTTTGCCACCGTCATTGAAAACTGTTGACCGCTTCTCTCTTTGCAGGAAGCAAACACATGTTTATGTATACTATGATTGTCTTTTTGAATTTGAATTTGGTGCTAATACTGTTATGTGGAAAATGGAATAGGTCTTTGGATTATGGACGCGGATATTCTCTAATGGACGACGGCTGGATTATGAATGACGGACTAGACGCTTGTAACTTGTAGAGATTAGTCATGTATATAACTTCATAGAACATTACACCGACACCTCTCTTTATACTGAAATCACTTATTGGTATTGACATAGCACGTTATCGGCTAATGCAGGCCAATTACTGTCAAAATGTCTTCGACTTTTGAGAATGAAAGACAAAAAAACCGATTCAAACTCATTGTTCAGTGGATATCAGGGAAATTTATACAAATACTGAAAGTGATTATCGATCATTTGTAAAACCGCTCCCCAAAACCATCGTGTGAATAACAGTTAAATGACAAACTGCTATACTCAAATCAAATGATGTATTATGGGTTATCATTTTCACAGCTGAGCTCCACATTGTGTGGGCTTAATTATATGGTTCTTGGATAATACTGTGTAAAGTCATCCAGACGATTACCACAGGGATATGCGTGAGGTATCTCAATAGACCACTTTTAAAGATTAGTCATGTGTTTTACTTAAAAGAACATAACTACGACACCTTCCTATCGAAGGGTAATCGATTGGAATGAAGAAATCACTTATTGTTATTGGTATAGCACGTCATCGAGTAACACAGGTCATTTGGTGACAAAATGTCTTCGGCTTTAGAGAATGAAAGATTGAAGAGTTGCAAAACTTGACTGATTCAAACTCATTATTCAGTGGAATACTGAAATCACTTATTCTTATAGGCATAGCACATTATAGGGTAATGGAGGTCATTTGCTGAGAATGGAAGTTGTAAACCCAGACATACTTATTCACTGGATATCAGGGAAATGTGTTCAAATACAAATTCCAAGCCCTAGGTCAGGATTTCCCAGATGGAGGATCGATTGATGATATTCTCAATCGCCAAGTGATTACTATGTTGTTCTGTTCTGGTCACATCGCGCATCGCGATTCATAAACGCGACGGGCGACGCAAACGTCTGTCGAGAGTCGCGGCGACGGGCGACGCGAACGTCAATCGCAAGTCGCGTTTGAAAATGTCCTTCAAACTTGACGCGCGACGGACGCAGATTCATTTTATTACGAATCTGAAAATACTTCTTTTTGACTGTGTTAGTTTCATCCTCCTACCAGGCGAACATTAGCAAAATTATTTGTAGTTCGGTACTTTTCCGCAATTCCCCTACATAGATTCGACTGGAAGGAAAAGACAGTCTCGTTCATATGGAATGATATCCTTTCGTTTCTGATAAAACGAAGGCGGCATTAAATTATGCTTTCCATATATGGCTTGGCGTGTGTGTGGGCGGAGGAAGTCACTCGCCATTTCATTTTGAGCTGATAAATATAAACAATCATTATGACAGTAACTGGAGGTGAAATAATCGACGGGTGGTATATTCTGCTTTTTCCGTTAAGCCGTGGACTACGTCAAATTATGCAGTGCTATGGTGCAGGGCTTAAACGAACAGCACCCCCAAAACCGCCTCTCCATGGTTTGGGATGGTGGGCATCTCTTCCAGTATGAAAGCAACATTTAAAAAAAAGTGTTCTATGAGAGAAGTTAACCGTAAATACAAGGTTTTTATTCAATTCATCTACATATTTATCGAGATGCTGGTGATATTTAAATGTTGAATGTTGAAGGGGTTTGATTTATAGTCTCCATGTACGGCTTCAGATGAGAGAGCATTCCAGGTATACATCGCTCGACATCTGTACCTACCTTCAAGCGGAGTGTTAATTCGCCGCGGTCTGTCCTAGAAACTTAACACGACCCAAAATAATTTCGAAAACACGGTACTCTAGAAAACTGAAAAATATTGACAACTTCTCTCTCACACAGGAAACCATCTTACGTTATTTTAAATTGTCATGTTAGGTATAATTAGAATTGGAACTAGCTGTCGTATGAATCAATTTTTTGAATTCTGTTGCGGACGATGGCTGAATATTGAATGTCGGATTTGTCGTCTTCACTCTCATTTCAAACGTTCTGCTCCCCTCATCCTCTTTTCATCACACCCATATACTGTCTCAAATGCAGATAAACTGCATCCAACACGATTCTCTCTCTCCTACCCGCATCGAAATGATCACACATATCAATGTACATGTAATATAGTTGCATTTGAATCGAAATACAGTAAGGCGTTCATCGAGTTGTGAAATGTAAACATGGAGAAGATTTCTCCGACAACATCTCCCATTGGGGATCAAAAGAATCAAAGCCGTCTCCAGCTTTTACTAAGATAAGCAATCATTATGAACCCTATAGATATGATATAACTCACCTTTGTCTTTACCTTCCAAAACAATGGCTTGTCTGTGCATCAATCAGACCATTGTTTACATCATGAGCGGCTCATAGAATGAGTGGTGAAACGTGCAACCTAACAAACACGCTTTCAATAAAGGATGCCTTTGCACTGTTGTTACGGAATATATTCTTTTACAGGAGTATCAGATGCGATTGAGTCTCTCTAACAAAAGTGCTAGACCACCCTGACGGACTAACAAACATGCGCAGTAGTCGTTCACCGGTAACACGATGTATTCCTGACCGTTTAAAGAGAAGCATCTGTATGTGGTTCATGCCTGTGACACGCCGTTCGATATCCTGTCAAAGGCAATTCCACCTTATTACATCGCGATGTTGTGGTACCTTGTCTTGTACCGGTCGATGACACACTTCATTAAATGGGGTTGGACGGCACTGAACACTAAGGTTTATATTGACGTCCAAAGCAGAACACCATATCGTGTTAAAAACTGAACACTTGCGTTCATATCCGAACACTAGAGAACATATACGAACACGCGTGTTCAAATTTGATTATCATGTTTGAATATCCATGTTCACAAATGAACGCATATTCTGTAACACTTTTGGAACACTAGCACATGTAAAAATGTTAAAAAGTACACACTTCAGAATGAGAACTAATTGTTCAGAGTTCCAATATTCAGCACTGAGCGATATTTTGGACAACCTATTTCGTATTGTTTATTGGGGACGATCTAGTTGATGAGCTTGATAACACTTCAGTGACATATTTTAAGTAAATCTCTTTTTCTACTAGTTTTCGTACTTTAACACTTTTACATGTGCGAAAGGTGTTACAAACTTGTGCGAATTTCAATGCTCTGTTTTAAAAATAAAAAATGATCAAATATTTCAGCCATAAAAAGACAATATTTACGGCAACATTTCCCGTCTTTTATTTGTTCCAACATCGATGAAAGTCTCGTAGTGGTACATGTGAACTCAAACGCCCACGGTTCACAAGATTTATTTTGGTAAAGCTTTGTAAGAGTTGCAAGAGTAAAAATACCCCTATTCTCATAGAATGGTACAGATAAAAGATGGAACGTACAACCCTGGGAAGTTTTTTCTGAATCATTTATGTATCCCCAGTCTCCCTCCTTGTTATGTGTCAACTTCTGAAACCACGTTCCGTACTTGGGAAGTCAAATTTAATGAAAATAACATGGGAGGGTATCGGATGGGATTGTTATACCTTTCTTCGGTTTACTCATGAAATTTTTAAGGACTCGAGGCCCGGGGAATAGGCTCAAACTATCGATATTTTTTTCTTTGCGTATTTCAAAAGTTGAAGAAAAAACCTATCAAGTGTTTCTGTTATTTTCCTTAAAAAATGTTTGCAAACGTGAAATTTTCGCTCTCAAAAAATCACTTGTCTGTGGAAGAACTCTGCGCTGCGGGGATTAATGCTCATTGCTCACAGTAAGTGTTACCGCCTGCTGTGACTTCCGCACCTCGGCTAATTACTTGTAATTGCAATACACACAATTCACGCGCTGGGCTCATTTATTATAATTGGCTCTTTTTCTACTACATTCATGCCGGAGCAGCCATCGTTTTACAAATTTATTGAACAGGAAATGATATGGTCTATCTCAGTGTTTTCGCGCCACATGACAAAATAAAAAAAATACAAACACACTGCTCAAGTGGTCAACCATTTCAGGAAAGCATGTGGTATATGCAGATATATATATTGCGAATTTGGGTAATGTTTTTCATAATATCTCACTCGACATTCTATCAACATATCTTACTTGCCAACACAATCATGGGAAGAAAACGTTACAAGATTAGTAGGACACGCATGCAGGCAAAAAGAAACTTTGATAAACATTATTACACGACTCCTGCTGTTCGGTCATATATACGTTCGATTCAGTATTACTTCATACTGCATTATCGCATTATACATGCGGCAAATGTAGAAAGTGAGGTATTCATTCAAAATAAATATAAAAAATTACATATAATTATAAAAAAGGCAAACACGATTCCCGCAAATTGTATACTTTCGCGATAATAGTAAAGTTGTATGGCCGCTGCCAGTTTTTTCTCCTTTGAGGTCTGTAGACTGACCAGTTCCTGTTTTCTTCTCTTTCCTTGAGCTAGACCTTTTTTAGTCGGCAATTAAATCCATGAATGTCCAATTGCCACAAATCACATCTCTGTAAGCCTTCCATAGAATGCTCGACGTCTACTCAATCACCCGTGGTGAGGGATTTCGGAAGGTGTGAAAACTGACCAACGGAGCATATTCCAGCATACAAATTCATCTTCGTGACTGGTTTTCTACACTTTCTCAAAGATATTGTTCCAAAGTGACTAAAGAACGTTATATGTTGTGTGAGAATATTGTGTCATTATCATGAAGTAGCGGATAATAATTACAGAATATCATCTGAAAAGTAGATTATTTTTGTTTACTGTCTATATCCGACATATTTTTTTACACAGCTGGTACATACAAACTTGCTAATAACTTCTCTATTTTTCATCCCATCATGTCAATGTTTGGGGAGCATAATATATACATTACAGTCCGAACGAAAGTGTCTCAGTTTTTCAAAATGTTGCTTTGTTTTGAAGTTATTGGAACTTGAAATAGACTTTCATTTTGTTTCAAAAAATAAACTTTACAACGCTCTCACACTTTTTCTAAGAGTTTAAAAAAAAACTGAGACACAGTCGTTTGGTTTGAAAAGTTTATTATCACCATGCAAAATCTCGGACTCGTTACTTGTAAAATAATAGATGAAATTAGCGATATAAAAAAGACATTATTTTTTTAAAATAACTGTTTTCTAACTGCAACAAAACCGGTGAAATAAACGTAGGAATTAAATTTCTACTCTATTTGGAACGCCCGACATTCCAAACCTATATATGTATGTGAAGTGGTTGTGATGAAATGAGACAGAATGCACGAGGGTGTCTAGTATCAGGCGCTACCCCGGGACTCGAGTCCTTAATTTCATTGTCTGCACTTATAAAATTCTCGATTTTATTTCGTAAACTGACGTAAGGTATAACAATGCATGTTCAAAGTATTCGAGTTGTCAGAGCATTTCCATCATAGCTCTCAAGATTTGTATCTAATACCGCTTATGCCGGTGCTAGGGGCCGTGTGGTCATATCATCCAAGTTGCCACATGAACAGGTACAATAAAAGCGTACCTGAGATACAACACATATCACGAATCGTTAGATTCTTGGTATGTGCTTTAGAATAGGTTAACCAGAGGACTATTCTGTGAAGTCATGTGACGCAGTCAGTATGTCAGCACCTCTTCCCACTTCCCTTATATGTGTTGTAATTACATTTATTTATTATTCAATCATCTACGTCTTTCTAAACATGTCCTATTTCCAAGTTTCACATTATACTCCATCTATGTGGAAATTACCTCGAATAAATGATGCTATGACCTGTATGATATCTGAATCTGCTACCAGTCAGGTATATGTTAACCAAAATATATTTTTGAAACGAGAATTTTCAACGCTCTTAAAATAGAACAAAAATGTAATTTCTATACAAAATGGAGGCATCCGGTGACTGAAATTTTGTGATTTTTGGGATTCCTTGGTACTATCCAATCGCACAATCGCTGTTGATATCGACCTTCTACCTTCATCGACCTTCATGAATATGGACGCGCGGACTGGACTACCAAAATTCTCCATTACAGCGCATACTATGCATTTGGATTTCGCCTTGACTGTACGTCACTTTTGATTAAGGATGCCGTACACTGTATTTTTTTAGTGTAAAAGCGCAGTGAGTTACTGCTTTCTTTCACAGTAACTTACTGCAAAACATAATTACAGTATAATACTGTGATACAAGCAGTAGTTTACTGTATTAAATTGTATACAGTAAGTTACTGCATAATTTTTTCAAAATACAGTATTTATTGGCATGAATATAAAATACAGTACGCTTAACACATTTACTGTAAAATTGGCACAACTTACTGCTTTATTTAATATAATTTACAGCATGCAGAACAATATTTTATACGAAGAAAATTAGTAAGTAATTCGCCGTACTGTTTCATGTATAGCAAGTTCATGCATCGTTAATAGAAATACAATTTGTATTGCTTTGATTGTGAAGTATATATAAGTACAGAGTATACTACTGCAAATTGATTGTTCATCAATTCATTCTTCTTTGTTTGTTTCTGGGGTAAGAATGCATGATCAACTTTAAGGCTCAATAACGACATGCGTCGATTTTAACGTCGCATTCAAAATATCTATTATAGTATACGAATTATATTGATCGCCACGTTGTTTTACAGGACGTTTGTAAAATTCAGTGTTACGAAACTCCGTCATTTTGAAGAAAAAATCTCAGAGCATCACATTCTTGATAGGCCTATACACTAACAGAGTTCCCGAGTTTAATTTCCTCATTATTCTCTACACGGAGCGAATATGCTCAAAATGACCCCAATATGATAAGTTACAAAGTCGCAAAGTTTCGGCGCTCTATAGGTTTCTTCATTTCGGAGTATGAGAGATTCCCCCAAGGCCACATATGGTTAAGCTTATCTGCCCTGGGAGAGGCGGATCCCCTCCGACATCAGATTTCCTGGTTTAAATGGGCATTTTAATTTTATTTGAGCAACACTAATTATTCTCTATTATATTTATAAGTTTTTGAGAGAAATAAAAAATCGAAAACAACAAAATTCGTAAATCGGCCGGGCCAGAAAATAGGCGGGAATATGGCTTCCGGGAAGGTAAAGTCACTTTGACATCATGGCGGCCATTATTTTAAGTGCCAGTTCTGTTTGGTTCAAAGGGGCTTAACTCTTATCGGAGTTTAATAAGTGTTTTTTTCCTGGCTGTTTTTCTTGTGTGATTATGTAACCTGATAATGGTGCCCATTTAAATGAGTGAAACTGACGTAAATATCTCGCTGATGTATCTAAAATCATGTATGTGGGTGTTGGGCTTATGATATAATATATGGGATAGTCGAACACTAGTTCCGGCAACTTCATATATGTATATACAGTGCATGGTAATACATTCCGTGTTCAATATAGTTTTCAGTTTCTCTGCTTGACAAACAGACAATAACTTGGTCATATTCAAAAGAAAAAAAATAACTTGCTCATATTGTCAAGAAAACCATGATAGAAACGGAATATTCTTCAGTTCTGTTACTTCGTGGGGTTTTTTCAGAATTATCTGTTTGAAATCGTATAACAAATTTACGGTAACAATATATTATTGCATTTTTACGGTAAGTTACTGGCACCTTTGCTGCCAGTAAGTTACTGTAATAATTACAGTGACATTCTACTGTAAATTTTACAGTAAGTTACTGGCACCTTTGCTGCCAGTAACTTACTGTAAATTTGCAATAATTTGTTCACAGTGTATGTTAGTTGGATTATTTTGATCTATACCCTCAGTCCGTGAACAAAACTATTACGTGTTAAGAGAACAATGGAAGTGTTTAATCTGCTCCGACTATTTTACACTGTTACGCACGTAAACATATTAAATATTAATTCTGACCAAGGATGCGGTATGTTACTTGGTTTGCTCATTTTGCTCTGTATACCTCAGTCCGTGTACAAAACCGTTACGTGTTAGGAAAACAATGGAAGTGGGTGTGGAGACTGGCCATAAACAGAACTCTTTGTTCCTTTTCCGGTCTGCTCCGACAATTCATACCAGGCAGGTTCAGCAAAAATTCCATGTTACTAAGACCATGTAGTTAATTTCACTATATGAAAGAAATGCATTGTGAAAGAGGCTGACACTATTATCAGTGGGTCTGCTGCCCACTTTATCAGGTTAAATGAAATTCTATCCCATGATGAGATCAATTTCAGATTAATTTGAGGAGACTCACATTAGTTTCGGCACATCATCCTATATGAACTTTTCATATGAACTTGAAATTTGAATTTTCATTGAAATATTTTGAACTTTTATGAAATTTGAATTCGAATTTTATATTGAAATTTTAATTCGAATTGATATTGGAAATTTTAATTTGAATTTGAAATTCGAACACGAAATTTGATTTTGAACTTTAAGTTGAAATTTGATATTTTATATCAGAACTTGAATTTGAATTTCAATTTAAAATTTCAATTTAAACATTCGACTTAAAAATTTCCAATGGAATTATATTTACAATTGCCTTGTAATGCTCATCACATCATTTTATTATGAGGGAAGTAAACCAAACACCCGTTCGCCTGACAAGGCCAAACCTGGAAAGAACAATTGGGAATTTGATAAATTTACGAGTAAAGTGAAAGTATAATAATGCAATCTCCCTTCGCTCGTACAATAATTCAAGCTATTCAAAGTCTCACAAGATTAGACGAGTGAATTCGCCCTTCTCCATTCGGAAGAGCGAAAACTCTCAGACATATGCCGAATCCCGATTAATTAGATTTGCATGATGTTGTATAATTATATATTTATTTATATATATTAACTGTTGCACACTTATAGAAATAAGTCGAGGACAATTATCCCCTATAACTGTGATCACTGTGATCAATTTAATAATAACAACAGGATGAATACTAGGTTATATATACCAACAAACTATATATGCTTATCGTCTTTTTCTACGTAAAGTTGTCTTAAATGACGGCCTTGCCGTATACAGTACTTGCGAAACAATCAGTGTTTCTGTGGGGAATTTCAGCATTGCTCTACAGTGTACCAATCCCTAGATTATTGACAACAATTGCCAAGTTCAAGAATGCGGCGAACATGGTAACTGGTGATATATGAAAATGTCTCAGAAGAATAGATACTATCTCCAAATAAACTATTTCTATTCAAAAAAGTACAAGAGCACACCCAATCTGGTGAACTGACTCTCCTCTCAACCATATATGAAGAATACAAATTGCAGGATTATCTAGAAAATATACAAAACCCAGATCATAGACGAACAATAACAAAACTACGAATCAGCTGTCAAAAACTCGACATGAGACCGATAGGAACAAAAACACCTGTTATGTCTAAATGATAATAGAAAAACGCAACAGAAAGATTTGTGAAGTCGATTATTAACAATCAAATATTTATTTACAATACTAAAATCATATACAAATTAAGTTAGGGCAATACAGCAAATAAATGTCAAATAAAGTCTTACTGTTCAATGTTATACCGGTATATCTCTCAGAGCCCTATTAACGTGCTAATCTCTATACAGTCCGTGCCAACGTGCAGAAATCGCGTTCCTGTATTTCTATAGTCCACAACGATCAGCGGTTGTCCAGTTTCCGTCAGTACAATTACGTAGATAACACAACGGTCAAACACACAAGAGTAATCCAACATGAATATATATAATCCAGCAGTCAGTATAATCTCGGGTAACGGTAATGTCCAGTAACACGATGTTATGCACCCAAATAGAAACCGTCTGAATCTCCCGATCACTTAACGTCGAGCTATTTATACTTTTATCGGGAATTCGAGATTATTCTATCAGATCAAGAAACTCCCATCGATTTAGCAATGACGTAAAATTTAACCCAGATACCATTACAACTTCTAGAAAGCTCGGAAATGATTAACCTTATAACAGTATATACAAGCGTATAGGTGTGTAGATGACCCTGTGACCGTATTAACATTCTCATCCGGGTCTCTTCGTATTTCGGCCATTTTAATTTTGATAAATCGGTCACGATTGCTTCGAGAGAATTCTATCATTATAATCACATAATAGAAGGTCAACAAGTCCACCTCAGTTCTACTATTCTATAACTATCTTCAGTGTCTAACTTTATACTGTAATACCATGACACACCCTAAGATGCGAGTGGGTCTGTCGCCAGTGTATTCAAAATGTAGTAGAAGATGAAGTACACTTCTTACTATACTGTCCTCGACATAACAAACACAGAGATTATATAAACCAAACTATCCACAGTCACAGACTCAAGCCCCATACGGAAATTATAAAAAAGTAAATATGTATTAAATCCCCAGAGAGACAGTGCTTCAAAAATAGCAAGTCTGGTACACCAAATGTACCCGTCAAGGCTCAGCCTTAACCCTTCATCAAAAGATCGGCTGGACACCTCTTAACTAGAGTTTCTACATCAACACACCGGCAACTCCATGTTCTTTTCTAGGATTTTTTCTATAGGGTTTTTCTAGAATTACTACTAACCCAAACTGTTGGTTAAATCGATACTAACTAATAATTATTGCGTTGCTATAGTACTGTATAGTAATTATATTGTTTTCCACACTTGTGCCAGTTTGCGAGTCGTGCAATAAACATATTGTATTGTATTGTTGTTTTGCTTTGGTACAATGAATTGAATTGAGTTAAATGTAGACTGTCTTATTATAAGAGTTACAAAATCTGTCTTTTAACTAGAGTGAATAACACGATTGCCGCAAATTCAAAATACCAATGGTTACCTGCTTTGATAAGCTTGCATAGGCGGTAACCCTGTGTATAAACTGCGGAAAAAATGATCAAATATTTCAGCCGTAAAAAGACAATATTTACGACAAAATTTCCCCTGCCTTTTAATTATTTCAACCATCGATTCACGTTTTGTAGTTGTATCTCAAAACACTCACGGCTCACAATTAATATTGGTAAAGCTTTAATTGATGCAAAAGGAAAAAGGCCTCTTTTCTCATAGCACGGTGCAGATAAGAGACGGACCATAAAACCCTGGGGTGTATTTTTGTGTCATTTAGATATATGAGTTTCCCTCCTTGTTTTGTTTCAACTTCTTCAAACCGCGTCTCCTACTTCAGTTGGGAAATGAAATTTAACAAAATGACATGGAAGGGTATCGGATGGCATTGTTATACCTTACTTCAGCGTATCCATAAACTTATAATTTCATTGTGTGCAGTTATAAAATTCCCATTTTTTATTTCGTAAACTGAAGTAAGGTATAACAATGCATGTTCCAAGTTCATACATTTATTTATTATTCTATCATTTACTTTTTCCTAATCCTGTACTATGTCCAAGCTGCACATATACTCCAGCTATGTGGAAATTGTCTCGGGCGAATGATGCTATGAGCTGTATTATATGTTAATCTGCTATCGATCAGGGATATGTTAACCAAAAACACTTTTAGTTTATTTAATATTACTATATTCTCTTTATTCAATTACTTTATTGTATTTTCCCTTTATCAGGAATGCTATGACACTGCTGTAACCGGTCCTAAATATTTGGATGCCAGCTGGTACAATTCTTTGGTTCTGTGGCTATATACTGTGTGAAGTCAACCAGACGGTTTGCTTGTAGTGATTACCACAGGGACGTCTGTAAGGTCAATACAATACAATACAATACAATACTTTATTCCGCTCAGACCACGAATTGTGGTATATGAGGATACATACAGATAAATAATATAAAAATGGCGATTGGGAGTATATTCGTTATTATATGTAACGTAGATTCAGATCAACACGAGCAAATAAATAGCTAGTGGATTTTCCAGGACAGATATTACATCTATCAATCTGCGAAATTATCCATGATAGCATTAATTAGTTTACATAATTTCATTAGTCTGGGTGGGTAGTTATTTCTGAATATATCTGCAAATTTAAACAAATCTGGATTATTCCAGTAATACCGTGGTAAACATATCTCTCTTATATCAAGGAAAAAAGAGCATTGGAAAATATAATGGAATTCGTCACCTATTGAACCACTGGTACACAAAGTACATATTCTCTCTTCCTTAGATTTATTTTGCCAGCGACCAGTTTCAATTGGTAGTTTGTGGTTGCTTGTCCTAAATTTAGTGTAGATAGTTCTGTATTTTTTGGGGAGGTTAATGAGATAATTTTCTAAGGCAATATCTGTTTTAAATAATTTGTAGTAAGTTGATTTACTCGATGATGAAACTTTTTCGCACCAAGTCTGCAAGTACTGATCTTTCAATATCCTTTCAATGCTCTTTTTTCTCCAGTACTCGACATTGATAAAGACTGAGTTAGCCATGTGATATTTTTCCCCGTATTTTCCAGGGTAGATCTAATTGAGCTGATCCATTTATGATTGTAAGTCCCATTCACGGTATCCAATAACAACATTCTATACATTATGGAACATATCTTTGGTTTTAGGCACCCATCTAAAATTCGAGTCCAAAAACTAAACATTCGACATTTGATTGTTATATCTAAAGGGAATCTACCCAACTCACCGTAAAGCATGTATAATGGAGTGCTTTTTCTGACACCTAGTACTTGGCGCATGAAATTAGTGTGTAGATTTTCAATAATTTTTGTATCTTCGTGACCCCAAACCTCACAACCGTACAGTAAAATAGGAACAATCAGTTTATCGAATAAACATAACTGCAAATCGACAGGGATGTCATATTTCCTTATTTTTACTTTTAGCAGATATATTGCTCTTTTAGTACTATCTAGTAAAGATTTTTTGGCTTTTAGAAAACTTCTTGTCTGTGAGAATATGATGCCCAAATATTTGTACTCTTTCGTTATTTCTAGTGGTATCTCCAATATTAAAAGCGAATTTAGAGGTCTTTCTTGCGCCAAATATTACAATTTTAGTTTTATCAACGTTTATGTTAAGCTTCCATAGTCTACAGTAGACAGAAAATTCATTAAGGTTTTTCTGTAGATCACCTTCATTTTCGGCAAAAATAACCGTGTCATCTGCATACAGCAACACTAATATATTCAAATATGGTAAAATAGAATCATCGAATTTACTAGTGTCGATACCAGAGCAAAAAGTCTGAGATAAATAGTCCTCTAGATCATTCATAAATAAGGCGAATAATATGGGGGATAGGTTCTCTCCCTGCCTCACACCGATGTTACATGGGAAGAACCGAGATCGTTGATTATCTTGAAATATGCAGGACTTGATATTTTGGTACATATTGTAAATTACGTTAAAAAATTTTCCATTAATTTCGCTAGACAGAAGCTTCTGCCAAAGTCCATAGCGCCAAACTCTATCGAAAGCTTTGCCAAAATCAATGAATGCACAAAAAAGTTTCTTTTTCCTAGCCTTTAAAAGTTCAATTAGGGAGTACAGGACAAATATATTGTCGGATGTGGAGTAGCCTTTTCGAAAACCAGCCTGATTCTCCTTAAGAACCCCAGCAGATTCAACAAATTCATTCAGTCTTGTCAATAGACCACTTGTAGAGATTAGTCATGTATAAAACTTCATCGAACATTACACCGACACCTCTCTGTACACTGAAATCACTTATTGGTATTGACATAGCACGTTATCGGCTAATGCAGGCCAATTACTGACAAAATGTCTTCGACTTTTGAGAATGAAAGACAAAAAACTGATTGTTCAGTGGATATAAGGCAAATCTATACAAATACTGAAAGTGATTATCGATCATTTGTAAAACCGCTCCCCTACACCATCGTGTGAATAACAGCAAAATGACAAACTGCTATACTCAAATCAAATGATGTATTATGGATTATCATTTTCACATGCAGCTGAGCTCCACATTGTGTGGGCTTAATTATATGGTTCCTGGGTAATACTGTGTAAAGTCCGACCACTTTTGAAGATTAGTCATGTATCTGACTTAAAATAACATAACTACGACACCTTCCTATCGAAGGGTAATCGATTGGAATAAAGAAATCACTTATTGGTATTTGTATAGCACGTCATCGACTGACACAGATCATTTGGTGACAAAATGTCTTCGGCTTTAGATAATGAAAGATTGAAGAGTTGTATAACTTGACTGACTCAAACTCATTATTCAGTGGAATACTGAAATCACTTACTCTTATAGGCATGCCACATTATAGGGTAATGGAGGTCATTTGCTGACAATGAAAGTTGTAAACCCAGACATACTTATTCACTGGATATCAGGAAAATGTGTTCAAATACAAATTCTGATACAGTCCAAGCCCTAGGTCAGGATTTCCCAGATGAGGGATCGATTGATGATATTCTCAATCGCCAAGTGATTACTATGTTGTTCTGTTCTGGTCACATCGCGCATCGCGATTCATAAACGCGACGGGCGACGCAAACGTCTGTCGAGAGTCGCGGCGACGGGCGACGCGAATGTCAATCGCAAGTCGCGTTTGAAAATGTCCTCCAAACTTGACGCGCGACGCACGCAGATTCATTTTATTACGAATCTGAAAATACTCCTTTTTGACTGTGCGTTAGTTTCATCCTCCTACCAGTCGAGGTAACATCCTCCTACCATTGTTGACATCATGAGCGGCTCATAGAATGAATGGTGAAACGTGCAGCCTAATAAACACGCTTTCAATAAAGGATGTCCTTGCACTGCTGTTACGGAATATACTCTTTTACAGGAGTATCAGATGCGATTGGGTCTCTCTAACAAAAGTGCTAGACCACCCGTTCAATCCTGACGGACTAGCAAACATGCTCAGTAGTCGTTCAGAGGTAACACAATGTATTTCCGACTGTTTAAAGAGAAGCACCTGTATGTGGTACATGCCTGTGACACGCCGTTCGATATCCTGTCAAAGGCAATTCCACATGATTACATCGCGATGTTGTGGTATCTTGTTTTTGTACCGGTCGATGCCATACTTCATTAAACCGTTCTCAAAAGCCACTGGATCCGCTGATAATGTTTACATGAATACCCTATGTGCCTTACGGAGACGATAAAGTCCATCGTGGAGGGTTAGTCTCGCACCTATTCTTACTTGCCTCCCTTCTGCTGTTAATCGTAGGCCAGTAGTAGGTCAAAGTACGCGACTAGGTGGAGGGTAGAATTTATTGGGTTTCTTAGGTGACCCTCTGTCAGTGACGTAGCCCAGAATTTTGTTGAAGATAGAAATATAACCACTTCTAAAGCTAATTTAACGCCGTTTAGTTAGTATTTGAAGAATTTCGTTTTTTTAGAGTTTAGGAAAAAAATCCAGCTCTCCATAGACGAATATATCTTCGCGGTATTGGTCGAGGTGCATGCTTTCGGTTCCTGGTGAGTTGATAAGGTTTGAACAACCGTTTTACCTATGAATTATTCTAATAATTTCAATAATCTCGCGGTCGATAGCAATCGAGTCTGTGCTAGTGGACTGGTCTAAAAATCGGGAGCGTCCGAATCACAACATCACGCCATTAACGCCCATAAGCCAGGTTACTTATAAACCAGGGCTATACCAACAAGCGCCTCCACTCAAAATTCTCAAATTTGGCGAAACATCGCATGCTGATAGCAAAATACGCACGTAGCGTGCAAGATCTATGGCGTTACTTTTCGTAGCTTGTGTCTAATTCCTCTTAACCCGGGGCTAGGGACCGTATGAACCCATGTACTTCAAGATCCTCATCGTGCTCATATGAACAGTCACAATCAAAGCGTGACTGAGATACATTATTCTCTAGATGACGACTTTACAACGAATATTTTGGATAAAGAATACTGATCAGCGATACGGATTTGATATTTTTGGAACATCATGATATCTTGCCGGCATCATTGAAAACTGTTGAACGCATCTCTCTCGCAGGAAACTAGCCTGTGTTTATGTATACTATGATTGTCTTTTTGAATTTGGTGCTAATACTGTTATATGGAATATGGAATAGGTCCTTGGGTTATGGACGCGGATATTCTTTAATGGACGACGGCTGAATTATGAATGGCTGACCAGACGCTTGTAACTGGACTTTCGCGATTTCTGGGATTCCTTGGTATTATCATTTGCTTCTGGTACTAACCAATGGCATAATCGCTGTCGAGATCGACATTCATCGACCTTCATGAATATGAATGAGCAGGCTAGACTCCCACATGCTCTCATTTAGGTTTTGCCTCGACTCTTACAGTCTGATTGACGTCTGACTAAAGGATACCGTATGTGAGTTGGATTACTAATATAGCTCAAAACCTTGAACGTGCGAATTGAAAATATATATAAGACGCTTGTAGAAGAAAATGTTGTCCGTGATCAGAACTGCCACGTGTTAGAACAATGAGAGTATTTAATCAGGTCCGTCTATTTTATCCACGCACGCTGGAGTTATCGAGAGCATGCACACTGTCAGCAAAAAATTGTAAACACTTATTGAAAGCGTAAAAGCGTTCATCTCTGACTAATTTTAGCGGTTGCTAGAATAAGTTGAAATAATGTTGTGGAATTTATCAACTGGTCCATTTTGAACAATAATGAAAAATGCAAGGAAAAATTATAATGATAATGGTACAAAAAATTTCACAACGCTAAGTATCTCAACAGTCGATATATGAGGTTGAACGGCACTGAACACTAACGTTCATATTGACGTCAAATCAGAACACCATATCGTGTTAAAACTGAACACTTACGTTCATATTCGTACACTAGATAACATATGAACACGCGTGTTCAAAAATGGTCATCATGTTTGAATACCCTTGTTCACAAATGAACGCATATTCTGTAACACTGGCACATGTAAAAGTGTTCAATTATGCATAAAAATGTTCAAAAGTACACTCTTCAAAATGAGTTCCAATATTCAGCATGGGCGATATTGTGGACAACATATTTCGTTGTGTTTATTGGGGACGATCTAGTTGATGAGCCTGATAACACTTCAGTGACAAACTGTGTTTGTGTGTAGGGGTGGGGAGTGTTTGTGTGTAGTGGTGGGGAGTCTGCATAGTGAGATGACAAGCGATCGGCGAAACCTGTACCTGTTTGAAAGGTGTTACAGACTAGTGTTCATTTCAGTGTTCAGGATACGCACACTTTCATTGACAGTGTAGTTCGTGATGCCCGACGTTAATGTCACTATGAGAGGAATGCGTTGTGAAAAAAACTGACACTATTTTCATAGGGTCTGCTGCAAAATAAATCAGGTTAAATAAAGTCGAGATCAGTTTCGGATTGATTTGAGGATGGGATTGTTTTACCTTACTTTAGTTTACTCATAAAATGTATAATTTCATTGTCTGCACTTATAAAATTCCCGATTTGATTTCGTAAACTGACGTAAGGTATAACAGTGCATGTTCAAAGTTATTTATTATTCTATCATTTACTTCTCTCTAATCATATACTATGTCCAAGTTTCACATTATACTCCATCTATGTGGAAATTACCTCGAATACATGATGCTATGACCTGTATGGTGTCTTAATCTGCTACCGGTCAGGTATATGTTAACCAAAAAATATTTTATTTTATTTTATATGTATATACTTTTTTCACTTTATTCATTAAATACTTGATGGTATTTTCGCTTTGTCGGGTGTTTTCTGACACTGCTGTATGCGGCCCTGTATATTAGGATGCCAGCTGGTAAAATTATTTGATTCTGATGGCTGTATACTGTGTGAAGTCATCCAGACGGTTTATTTGTGGTGATTATCGCGGGACCTGGACAGGGACAATAGACCACTTATTAGCCATGATTAGCCATGTAAATAAGTTAATGGAACATTACTCGGACACCTCTCTATCAAAGGGTAATCGATTGGAACACTAAAATCACGTATTCTTATTGGTATAGCACATTATGGGGTAATGTAGGTCATTTTCTGACCAAATGTATTCGGCTTTTCGGATGAAAAACAAAGAAGTTGTAAAACGTGACTGATTCACACTCATTATTCAGTGGATATCAGGGATCTGTTCAAATACCATTATCAGTCATTTGTAAAACCGCGCCCCTGCACCATCGTGTGAATAATAGTAAACTGTTATACTCAAATCAAACGATGTGTTATGGATTATCATTCTTACAGCTGAGCACTTATATGGTTCCTGGTTATTTTGTGTGTGAAGTCATCCAGACGGTTTGCGTTTAATGATTATCACAGGGACCTAGACAGGGACAATAGACCACTTGTAAAGATTAGTCATGTATATAACTTAATAGAAGATTACACCGACACCTCTTTATCGGAGTGTAATCGATTAGAATACTGAAATCATTTATTGTGGTAGCATAGCACATTATGGGGTAATGGCGGTCAGTTGCAGACAAATGTCCTCGGTTTTTGAGAACGAAAGACAACAGAGTTGTAAAACTGGAATGATTCAAACTCATTATTCAGTGGATATAAGAAAATCCTGTTCAGATACAAATTTTACTCTGAGCATCAAATCTTTGGACGAAATATCTGGAAGATAGCATCTAAGCCCTTCGTCAGGATTTATCAAATGGGAGTTCGATTGATGAATATTCTTAATCGGGAAGCAGCTTTCTTCTGATCCAATATAGGCGGAATTAAATTCTTCTCTTCTTTCCAAATATTATCTGGGGTGTGTGCGTGTATGTGTGTAGGGATGGGGGAGTCTTCATAGTGAGATGATAGATATAACAATCACTATAACAATATTTACGGGTGGTATATTCCTGGCTAGTTGTACTTGATCTTTTTCGACTATGCCACTTGGACTCCACGTGGTCTGGCGATGGTGGGAGTTCTCTTTCAGTAACAAGCGATCGACGAAACCATTTCCCCACACGAGACCTGTATTTTAATGAACATTGCCTGTCTCAGATCTGTTTCCTGTTGTACGAGCATGGTAAACTAAGGCTTCCAAAGCGGTAGACAAATCAACGCTACATAGTTACCTATATGCCCGCGTAGCGGGTTATGTCTCCGCTAGTATCTAAGAAAGTTTATACCTGCTCGATGCCAAACTGTATTGAAAATCTAAAGTATTATTTTCAAAAGAAGTTCATTAAATGTGTCTATATCCTCTTGGCCCTTAATTATCGACCAATAGCATAAGATTTCCTGAAGAAAATTCGAAATCTGATATAGGTTCGAAGCTTGATAGTTATTACAATAGTAAATTTGGCAATAATTCGCAAGAAATTCGACGGAGCAAAGTTATAAAATCTTAGAAGATGTCGTAATTTTGTTACAAGAGAAAACCGTCCAAATAAATGTATAAAAATATACTAAATAAGGCAGAGAGCACATTCAACCATAAATTCATTTTTATGGAATTGTTCATCGCAAGTTTTTCAAGGCTGATATTTCATTATGTGAGCTTCAAAAATAATAATTTTGCAGCTATTGCATTCAAAAAAGATAGCTTTATTACCATCACATACACAAGGGAGTTTTCCGATGTTAAGGACAGGCAATGTTAGAGGGTCAAAATTGGTCATTTTTGTTTTATTTCTTCATTCAAATATTCACTATTTTGTCTAACATTTGGTGAAAAAATGAAATCAAAATTCTAACTAGAAGTGCTTCAATATTAGGATAAAAAAAATGTTTCTGAGGCACTGAAAAAATTAAATACATTGCCTTTTAGGTGGTCCGGTATCCAGCTGGGAAGAGATTAACCTTTCTCGCTACTGTCTATTGTAAGTCGTTTAAAGCTGTCTGAGTGCCTATTGTATTGTTAATTGACACTCAGACACCCGCCGTGAAGTAATTAGCAAAGGTGTTAACATTTCTCACATGAACAAGTTTTTAAAGTTTAAATTGGATTTTAAAGCACATTGATGAATAAACTTAGTGTAAGAGTTATCAAAAATAAATAGGAATTCGAGTAGGTCAAATAAGACAGATAAAAAATGTGTTTGACAATATAATTCAAGCGAAAAATTAGGATTAATTCTTCAGATGTTCAGCTGAACACATTTTGCTCGATTCATCTAGCCTTTCATTTTTTTTTAAAAATCCGAGATTTAAACGTTTATTTCTCGAAAAGTATCCATGCTACGATTTTGAAATTTGGCATGCTTATTACTTATAAGGTGATCTAGTAAACTTTATCTCACTTTTTGTAAGTTTGGCTTTGTTTTTTAATTATTCAACTTTAAAGACAAATTATCGTAAAATAGTATGTTTTTTTTTCAATTTATTCTAGTAAAATTGCTGTAAAAACAAAACCAGGCAAAAAATAAAAAAAATGAAATAACATTTACTAGTTCAAGTTGTCTGCTATCAAGGCATACCATCAAAGTTGAAACAAAATCAACAGTTTTCATGAAATTTGAATTGAAAAATGGACGCTATTGTTTTCGTTTGAATTAATTTAAATTGGAATAATTGCTACACAATAGCAGTGTCGGTTATACAAATCATATAGGTGGAATCGCTACGATATACGCTTTCATAAAATATATAGTTTATTATGGTTATCTTGTATATTTATTGGTACAGAAGACAAATTGTCACGGGGGTGCAAAAACTGCCTCTAAGGGGATAGCTATCCTTAACGTCGCATATCCTTTCAGCAGTGCGTAGATTACAATTATGGCCCTGAAAAAGTCATCTTAAGTGCTGGGATCCCGAAATCACTTCCCCTCTTTCTTGATGTCGAATAAGCTAAACTTTTGTTTGGATGGGTCGACCTGTTTTATTCAGTCAGACATACATCTAGATGCTGATGAGATTTAAGTGTTGAAAGTTTTAGGGGTTTTATTTATGATCTCCCTGTACGGCGGGGAGAGCTTGGTTCAATGTCACACTCAATGTTATTTCACTCGTATGGTGATAGCCAGTTTGAATGATGGGAGGAGCCGGAGTACATGAAGAGAACCATCGCCCGTCTGTAAGTAACTGGCAAACTTCCACACATGCACCAGCGGGGCTCGAACCCGTGGTGGTTCAGCAGTGTGAGTCTAGCGATCACCAGCGAAGACCCTCAGACCACTTGGTCACATCCATATACGGTTTTAGAGGTGACAAAGGTGATAATCGATCCGGTAGAAATAATGTGTTGGAACACATTATTCAAGGTATACATCGGCTTTCCAGCCAGTACGGTTGACGTCTGCCTTTGAATGGAGGGATATTTTCGAAATGACTCGAACTGAGTAAATACACTGTCAGAAAACATTTGTAATATTTATCGAATACGTAAAAACGTTAATCTCTGACTAATTTTAGAGGTGGTTGGAATAAGCTGAATTCATCAACTGGTCGATTTTCAACACTAATGGAAAGAAAAAGGTACCAACACTTCTATTCTATTTTCCTAAATTCATGAATGTTTGAATGTAGGCTTCAAAATGGGAGTTCACCAATAACAAATTTTTCCTATATCGTGATATGTGTATCAATTTGCGACCACATCGACTGTAATACTTTATTTATGTGCCCGCATTTGCCTTCCACGGTGAGAAGTGTTTCATTCATCCACATCCCGTTGAGTCTATCCCAACAAGCCAATCCCCGTTGTATAATACAATCGTTCGAGGAAGGGGGAAAAGAGTTAATTATACTCAGTTTCCTCAAATTTTGATAATTCCATTATTGTGGGATAAATTCCTGCATAGATAAATAATGCATTGCCGATTAAATTAACTGCTTCGGCAGCTAGTTCCGTGAGTACGGAATATATATTCAATCCATGACTTGGTATATATAGTTACAACTTACCTTTCTCACGACCGTAAAATATATCTAAGATGTCCAGACTGAGCATTGAGCAACACATCGGTGAACAAGTTTCTATCTCAGATGTTATTCAACAGAAAGATCCAAGCGGTCTATTGCTTGGCTAACTCTGTTCGAGCAGTAGACATGCGTATAACCAGTTAAATTGTGAATGGTAATTCATGCTTGTACATGTCGGTGAAAGATCGTTCGGTATGGCCTACTCGCAGCGACAAAGCCTTCTGACTGCGTGGTGATTGTTTAGCGGTGGACGTCAAACTTCATTAGTAAATTGCTCTCACTGTATGCTCGGGATTATATGGAGAGGATTTCAACCAGTAGACCATAAGACATACGGATACATGGAAAGAACACTGACATAAAATCTTCCAATCTAAATACATTCCAAGACGTACAGACAATACAACACTTCAAGATATCCGGATTTGAACGCTATTTACAGAGATAAAATATTTTGATTTAAAGTCATTCTAGATAGAATGTTCATCTACTGAACAAACAGATCATTCCTCAACTACTGTAGGAATTTTTAATTTCCACTGCGTAATTGTCTTGCTGTTCGTTGCCCTGTCACCGTTTCAAAACAGCTAAGTCATTTCATTACTTCAACTCACTTTGTATTCTTGAGTCTAATGACGTTTACAATCAGACGATCTACTCCCGTGAATAGCGATTGTAATATGGATGTAATTGAAGTGACCGTGCGTCTAGATATAGACCCTATCGAAGCATACACGAAGTACGATATTGCAGTCTGGCTTCAGTTTCTTTCTTCGGTGTCTTTGGCCATCCCAGGTAGCACCGTGCTTTATAATGCATTCTCCCTCTTCCAAAGGTACGCACCTACTGTGTCTCTGGCTGAAATAGAGCACCGAGTCTGTATCTCGATTATTATTCATGAGTATACGTCACGCCTCTCGTACCGCGTGACCTACTGATACGACCAATCAAATGGCCGATATATTACTACCACCTCACATACGACGTAATTGTGGGATAACGCACAAGCGCAATAGAGAGCGTGCATGTTCGTGCCAGAATAATGTATTCAAATTTTAAACACGTGCCACACACAGTAACTATGATTGGACACCAAGGGCCGTCAATACTCGTCTGGGGCCTTTTTAAGTGACACGTCTAACGGAGAACTAGCGTCGGCGACAATCTTGGTTATTACTCCTAAGGATGTCTAAATGCGTTTTTTTCAGCTCTCAGCTCAAAATATTTAGAATTGAAACATTCTATAAATGATTGGTCCGAGTCGAAAGAGTTCAAAACTAAATCTAATTAACAATAAACTGAGCGTTCAGTGAATGTAGCAGAACTAAATTAGGGAATATTTGAAGGTTTTTGTTCAGTTCAACAGAGGTTATAAAGAAGGATATTCAGAATTTGTTCTTGGAATATAGATGAAAAGAAATCGGTGAAGACCAACTCACGATAAGTAGTACCTGGATGAATTGAGGGTCAACTGTTTTTCAGGGCATGGTTTATATGTCATACTGGAATGATTGAAGAAAAGTCCAACTTCATATTTCATCACAGAAATATGATCTCCCAATAGCAAACAAGCGCTGGATGAGCGCAAAGACCTCCGTCGAGGCAACAGGGTCCGTAGCGTAATACATCACTGAATAACATACGGCCGGATGCCAAGCTCAATTTTGCATTTGTTGGACGTTAGCTTCATCAATGGTAATTAATCTGGGATTGAGGGTTCCTCACTAGCATGTCCAGACAGGGATGTGAAAGTCACATTCCCAGCAAATAATTTTTGTTTGATTTGACGTGCTTGAAATATTGGGGTATGGAATAGAGTATATTGATGGAAAACCTGGAAAAGTGCTTGAGACATTAGGCCCCATCCCACCCCCACCTCCCCCTGAGAGGATCCCCTCACCCAAATCGACACGTTAGCGGCAGAAATGAGACACCGTGTGCCTAGTTGTTGTACCAACTTGCTTGTGATTTTGTGCTATAGGCCCAACACATCAACACTTCATATTTTGTATGTGTACAGTATAGCATCATCACTGATGAGAGAATGCTCTTCAAAACACACCTGATTTTACCGACACTTCGTTCTGATCTGTCTCAACATCATATGATGAGGATTCAATGCGCTCGGTATAATTTTGTATACTGGTGTTACAGGTCACCTTCGCCTTCACCTTACTGTATCAATGACCATGGACTTGTACATGTATCACATTCACATTGAATGGTGATGACTGATGAGAATATTGCCCCTATGGAACAAATGACTGAATTCCACGCAGCAAATAAAAAGTTCATATGTTAATCATAAACAACATACAATTAGTAATACTATCAAATAATTATGTTTATACCTTGTCGACATCAATATATTACAGGTAATATCATAACACAAGGCTATTCTATGGATAACAACTTCTTTACTGCTGTGGAGCTGACGTTTCGTTGGAGATACTTCCAACTTTTTCAAAGCTAATGATCTACATTGATTGAAATTGTAGTAATCCGAATTCCCATTCGGATTTCGCGGCCCATCAACTCAATGTTTTATTTGAATTTCGCGGTACATTACTATGTTTATTGAATTTCTTTTCCAGTGCTAAATGTATAAATAAATAAATAAATAAATAAATAATAAATAACAATGAGAGATTAGTAGGAGATATAAATAGAAGTAAATAAGAATCGCTATATGTACAAGTTCGTAAGTCTCTTTTTGGTTTTTGGTTAAGTTATACTGGTAAATATGAGTTCACTGTAATCGCGTGTATGATTCCTTTGTCTTGGTACCCCTTTGAACGCACAAAGCCGTCCAGAAAAAACTGGGAGAACCATGGGCGTAAGGACGCCCTTGGGAACAGGGTGGGTTCTTCCAGAAATCTGTGCCTGTAACAATTGCTTGGAGTGTGTATTGGGGCACAGGACGGCAGGTCTACGTCCTATATTGCGTGAAAGTCAAAGGATCATATTCTGTGTTAAGGCGTCAGTTCGGTGTCATCTATGGGTTATCGTGTCGGTGTGGTTTAGGATGTGATGTTCTGGTTCCGGAGGTTTCTTGTTGTGCGGCGATGTTGGTATTCTTGTGATCGTCATCCGTCTTCTGTTTTCAGTCTTGTCCAGCCCGTCTTTGGTCTTCGGTGTGCCGTGAGGTGCTGTTTAAAATTTTTTGTCGTCGTCAGTGTTCTGTTTGTTGTCTGTTTGATGAGGACCTTCATCGTGTTCATCTCCATTTCTGAAAGTATAAGATGAAACACTGTGTAGTATTCATTTTTGTGAGTGACATTATCTGTGTGTGTGGTTGTTTCTTGGACGTGTGCTAATGATTTATGTCCTTGGTTGTTGAATTGGTAGCGGCCTTTAGGTTTTGGAGACGAATGTGGTTACCGGCCCACACGGAACATGGTATCTCCGGTGCCCACATTGCCTATTTTATTGCGAAAGATAGATTTTTGGCCAATATTGTCGCAGGGATGTTGATTGGTTTTGGCCACCGATTTTTGAGACTAATGTGGCAACCGGCCCACACGGAACATGGTATCTCCGGTGCCCACATTGCCTATTTTATTGCGAAAGAGAGATTTTTGGCCAATATTGTCGCAGGGATGTTGATTGGTCTTGGCCTCCGATTTTTGAGACTAATGTGGTAACCGGCCCACACGGAACATGGTATCTCCGGTGCCCACATTGCCTAAATTTTATTCCAAAAGAGAAATTTTGGCCAATGCTGACATTGTTAGTTAGTGTTGCGCATGCACGGGGGTAGTGTTATATACTGGAATAATAGCCAGCAGTTTTTATAAAATCTATTAAGGACTTGAATACCTGTTTTCTAATGGGAGGCTTAGGGTTTAATATCGCTGGTAATGTTAAGGGAGTGTTGAATTCTTTTAATTCGTTTCTAAGTGTCTCGCGTTGTGGGTAGTGTTTAGGGCATTCAAGTAAGACATGTTCTATTGTTTCTTCTATATTGTTGCATGCGGTACAGAGGGGTGAGGTGTTTTTCAGAAGCATGGACAGATGTGATTTAAGTCCGGTTTTGCCTAGTCTTAATCTGGTGATTATGCGGTCATCACGTTTATTGTCTAACTGGAATCCCTGGACTTGTCTTTTCTCTCCATCAAGGATCTTATGTAACCACCGTCCACGTTCTTCTTCGTTCCATTCCTTTTGCCACTTGCTATCTATTTTGCGTCTAATGATAGTGTTGAGTTCTTTATATCCTAATCCTATTGGCACATCGTGTGTAGCTTTAGCAAGACTGTCTTTGGCAGTTTTGTCGGCTGCTTCGTTACCTCTGATGTTGACATGCGCGGGGACCCATGCTAAAATGGCGTCTATACCCTCGTTGTGTATTTGTGTACATATACATTCTATTTTGTGTATGAGATCAGGTCTACTGTCAGATATAGAATTTTTAATGGCTGTGAGTCCACTAAGGGAGTCACTAAGTATCACCGCACGGATTGGTTTGTGCTCGATGATCCATTCGAGAGCCTTAATTATAGCAATCAGTTCACTAGTGTATACAGATATATTGTCTGGAAGTTTGAAACCATTTTGTATGTCGAGCTCAGGTATAACAAAAGCTGATCCTGTGTTATTACTTGTGTTTTTCGATCCGTCTGTATAGATTTTTATGTAATTTTTTCCAGTTTTGGTTGATATATTCAAGGGTGGTGGCTCTTACAAAGTCTGGGTTGTCCTTCTTTGTGAGGTAGTCATGATCTACATAGTACAGTTGAGGGTATTTATACAAGTGATAACAATCAAACAAGGTCACAAAATAATCATAGCACAATAGGTTTCATGAGTTAATCATGTCAAAATAAAGAAAATCAAATAGTGAATATGGCTATTATAATCTGCTAATCATCTAGGCGGGTAAAGACAATGGGTGATTACAGATTAAGTTCAAAGTGGCCTCATGGTTAAAGTGACAAAATTATTGAATCTTATATGTGTGAGGATTATACAATTGGTAAGAGATAATCACATGGATAAATAGCATAACGTGTGAGAAGTACATAAAGGATAATGAAAGGATTAACGGTCACGGTGGTAATCTCCATCTAAGCTGATAAGGCTGTCATAGGCGCTGGGTACAAACTGTCCACTGTCTCTGTTGATTGCAGGCTTGTGTCTTTTGATGTGAATGGCTTCCTGTAGTCTCCTCTTTGTTTGGTCGGTCTGGCGGATGGAAAGTTTGTGTATGTTTTGCCAATTTATCTGGTGTCCTGGGTGTTCCGTCAGGTGGTCCGAAATGGCTGATTTTCCGTCTGTTTTATTGCTGGAGGCCTTATGTTCCTTGATGCGGACGTTGAGGGGTCGCATGGTTTCTCCTATGTAACTTTCCTGGCAGGAGCAGTCAATTTTGTAGATAGGTAATATCATGACTGAATCATGGTAACATATATTCATGGGTATTTTTGTCTACAATAAACTGAAGAAGACCCATGCTGTTTATTATATTCTGTTTTAAAACTTCACTTGCTAATCTCGATTATGTTGCTTATTGTGAAAATAAATGAAGTTATGAAATCTAGTATGATTGTTCATTGATCTCAAATTAGAAATATCTTCAGCAGCTAAAGTTAAGTCAATCATAACAATATATAACGCCATGGTATTGTTGTAATATTACCCAGGTATTGATCTTTGAATAAGAATGTAATGAGATACATATACCTGTTCTTTGTGTTATTATGTATGCAGTTCATTCTGTATGTATTTTATACATGTACATGTAGCAGAATTGGAATTAAAATTTGAAATGAAGTCTGTTTCTAGAAGCTAAATCATTTTAGACACACATTCAAGTCCTTACCTGGTCAAGGGAGATAATTTTCACTTTTGATGATGTTTGTGAAGCATGCAGCAGGACTTCAACTTCCAAGGATATTATCCACACAATCTCATTCTACATGATATTTTTGCCATAGCACCGATAAACTAGGTCCCTTCATTTATGTGTTCTAGATCCAGGAGCTATTGGGAGCTGCAGGCTTTGTAAAAGTTAGATCCAATTATTCTCAGTGAAGCAATGAAATCCGGCATGGTTGTTTTAAGTTAGAATTTGGCATCCTTGGAAATGTCTGACCGATTCACACATGTATCACTCGGCAGGTGGTCATTACATGTGTAATGTTTATTTCCTTAGGAATCAACTGATATCCAATGGGGTGGAGGGCGAGCAAATCACTGGCTCTGAACTAGGTCATCAGTTAGTGTGTCCTCGAATAGGAACGATCGATACCCATATGAGCGTGGGTGAGATGGGAAAGCATGTTTACGCCGTTTGCTCTTTGTGATACAACTCCAGCCATAAAGTTAGAAAATGTCATATGTATCTTTTAAAATTATTTCCTCGAATGAAACATAACAATCTACATCGAAGAGATGAATCAAATGATTTGAAACTTAATTTCATTGTGTAACAGTGAGAAGAAAATGAATTGTATAAACATTCCAAGCCTCATTGAACACAAGCCGCACCATATTTGATATGAATATAACGCGCATACATTAGCTCGCTTGGACGTCGCTTAGTTAAATATGGACAGACACGCAAAAATCTCAAAATTTTCAAAAGCCACAAAAATGCCCTCAGCTTGTACAGAGTAAGTAAAAATACTTATGTACAACTTGATGTTTAGAAATGACTGTGTTGAGCGGTTCTATTCCCAACTTCTCTTTTATTCTATGTCATAGAGGACAGGGTTTGGTAGATAATTAAAAACTGTATTAACTCGGCTTCACATTTTAGAGAATGACTTTAATTGAGCCTAAGATGAAAGAGAAATACACTTATAAAAAAATCTATTTAAAAAATATCTGTATATATGTTTGTATTAATTTCCATAATTTATTGAAAAAAACTATACGTAGACTTCGACCACCGAATATAACACAGGCCAGGCAACTGTGAGAACCAGTGAAAGATACCCATCGAGATGAGCGGATTTGCAGATAAACAACAACAACAAAATTGCACTTTGTGCCTCACGAGGCCCTTCTCCATAGAGTGCATGCCAGTTATTTTTCTAGACTACAACAACAACAGTTTTTGCCTGTATCACAGTCCGAGCTTCCGATTACCCTTCAACCTTACCCAGACGACGGATAATTTTTGACAGATTGTCTGGCTAGGTTGTTGATCGGATTCACAGATAACGATTGAAGCATGGGAAGATATATTTTTCCAGTCGCTATCTCCCCCCCCCCCCAACTCAAAAAAAAAAAGAAAAGAAAAAGCCGGGAGAGTTCTTCGGAGTTTTACGTTTTTGACCTCTGACTTTGAATTTGACTTCTCACTTCCGACTCGCATCCTGGTGAATGACACTCGTCCTTTATCTTTTTGCCGATTCAGAGATTCTCGTGGAAGTTTCCAATTATACTATCCGGAATGCGAGTTTTTCTTTCGTGAAAATTTACTTTTTATGAAAGCGCAGGTTTGTCTTCGTCGCATACCGGCCATCTGTACCAGCGCGAAGCTATAAGTACACGCGCGAATTTAGTACCCTCGAATTAAGAGACCTGGTGGAAGCACTGCAAAGGATACACACCTTTTGTGACGTAAGCATTCAATTGTGTCCAGAAACTTTTCAAAATTTCGTCGGGAACCATAGCAATCCCTATTGGAAATCACACGAGTCGTGGGTACCCCATATGACAATTATTTTGCGGGAGATATCACGTTGCGCTCCTAGACCTCCGTCTGATCGACGGAGGTAAAAAATGACCTTTACGACGTGCCCATGACAAAAAGGGTAAACCCCACGCCCACACGGTTCAGTTTGAATCCAACCTAACAACCGAACAAGTTTTGGTTTTGCACATGGGCGAACTACTTTTCTCTCCTGGTATGGAGATCTTCTGATGAACTGAATAAGTTTTCAGTTTGATGCCATGTTTTTCGGGGGAAAATAGCTGATTGTAGTCTATTTTCCTTCATTTTTTTCATCGCACGCGTTAACCCAATGACCACGGAACACATGAAGATGCCGATCCAAAGCTTGCGTTTGTGATTGTAGTACCGGTGTGACGGAAACGGTGGCCCCATGCATCCAGTGTCCGGAGGACACTCGCATCTGGACGTAAGTGTCCCAAGACACTAAGATCTGGATTTAATTGTCCGTCGGGCATTCAGGTCTGGATTTGGATGTCCTGGGACACTGGCTTCCAGGAGACGAAAGTCCTAACCTGGAGCCCAGTGTCCGCCTCGATTACTACTTCCATCCAGTTTACACGTGAACATGTTTACCAGGGAGTAGTATAGAAAGGGTAGTTACGGCGTTATTGACCTACTTCCGACATGTGGCGCCAACAGATAATTTCCGTCTGACCTTTGTGAAGTCACTACCGGTTCCGGTCATGTGACATAAAGTGACCTTTAATCCTGCGCATGATTTCCGCTATTGTGCGCAATTTAACTATTGTGCACTTTCGAACACGTGACCGGAACCGGCATTGACCTCACAAAGGTCATCCGAAAGTGACCTATTGACGTCATCGGTTGTAAGTGTAAGTACACAGGAGGTGGTGAGAACGAAAACGAAATGAAAAAAACAAGATAATTTTAACAGAAAATCTTGAAATTTATGCTAAGAAATAGCCAGGTAAGATTGCATCACACCTAAGGGCTTTTCTTGATGCTTTTGCGCCTCTTTGCTTGTCCAGTGAAGAATACAACATATTGGCGAGCATACGTTACAACAAGTCAACACGAGAAATGTTCTTCTGTTTCCACGAATGCAAGTAGCGATATGCAATTGTTCTATAAAGGTGTGGAAGCTGCCATTCAGTGGGGGGTAACTAGGCCACTACTTGTATTCTTTTAACGGCATATTCCGTTGGTCTTCCAAAGACGGGTTCAAATTTGTATGCTTTCTATATATCTTGGACTATTTTATGCAAACAATTCCTTGTTTAACCCTACCAGGCCTGGGGGAGGGGCATTCGCCGAAAATCGAAAATCAAGAGCATTCCCAATGAATGCAGAAAATGTAATAAAAAATATGAAAACAAAAAGTATCGATGTCCCCTATGGGCTACCCTTATTCAATCTTGGATGGAATAGACAAATATACCCGGTGTTTGTCACGAATACACCATTAGTTTGCGAGCGCCTTAGGTTGAACTAGCGGTAATATATACATATTCGCCATATATAAAGTCTACAAAATATATGAATTGCGGGTCGCAAGGACTCAATTTTCGCATTCCTATGTAAATGGGTTATACCAAAAAAGAATAGTATCTCGCTCAAACAATTAAAGATAAAACTCATAATAAATATATTCACTTTCAATGATCAAAACAACGGAATTTTGTTGGCATACTGCTACCAGAAAATTCCCTTTAGCAGCTCGACGTATGGAACGTTTCTCTTGCTGACTTTTCCCGGCTTCGTACTTGTTGGCCAAATATCGCAGACTATCGGCAGGATCTAAGGATGACATGGGTCTGATTGTGGACAGGTGGTCAGCTTATATACTAACCTGATCAGGTACACAGAAAAAAAATCCTTAAAAATTTAAGGAATATTCCCCGACTGTTACACCAGCGGAATATTCCTCAACATAACTAAGGGATATTCCTTACCATGTTAAGGAATTTCCTTAACATGCTACGGAATATTCCTCATTGAATTTTAAGGAATATTCCGCCGGTGTAATAGTCGGGGAATATTCCTTAAATTTTAAGATTTTGTTTTCAGTGTACTCAATATAATCCATCAATTTCGCAGATGTGCCATATATGAATGCAGTAATCAGATGCGTGTAGACGTCGTGGCATTTTTTATTTTGCATTTATGTTATGTTTTATTCATTTGATTATTTTTTAATGATACCAGATGCGCCCCTTTACGGTTAATGTGAAAACAAATTAAAACTTATATTTTATGTATGCTCCTATGCAAACAAATGACCCGATCCTAGTTCACGAACCGCGAGTCAGCTTGAAATGTCCAGAGAGATCGTTCAGGATATCCCGCATTCGAAGACACGGACCGAATATGAAAAGACCCTGAGCATTATATTTGCATATTGTAAAATATTCCAATTTCGCCCTGACTATGCAAGAAGTCGTAAGTAGTATCAGCGGACAAACGTGGTCATTTTAGATTAACATTAATTATAACAGTAATAGAGATCTCCGACATGACAATTTCCTCAATATTTACTGATGTCAGAAATGTGATATACATTTTCATTAGATATCTCAATATCTCGTGTTTCTTTCTGATTTCGCAACATTCACAAAATCATATGCATGCGAAAATTAACCCTGCGCGAAAAGAAGGATTCCTAGTACTTCGATGCGGTGTTCTACGACATATTGAAGATGTACGGCGACCCATATTTGACCTGCTATTTTTCCAGTTTTTTATTATTTTTTAAGTTCTAAGTTTGCTTCTTTTGGTTTAGTTTTCACCCGGATGGAAACTGGGTGAAAAGGTTTTCACCTGGGTGGAAACGTTTTCACCGGGGTAAGAAGATTTTCACCTGGGTGAAAACAGGATTCCACCTGTGTTAAAACAGGTTTCCACCATGGTGATAACGTTAGCGCCCAGGTGGAAACCTTTTCACCACGGTGAAAACATTTGCACCTGGGTGGAGAGAAAGGAGTGAAAGAATCCCCCCCCCCTCCACCCAAAATGAAACGTTTTATATACAAAACTAAAATTAATAGCATGTCGTATTTGGGCCACCGTAAATATGTATATTGACTTAAATACATAAAATTATTTTTTTTCTAAAAAAAAATATATATATATAACAAAGATGCGACGGTATAACTTTACAAGACGTATTAAAGCTGTACATGAGAAATGCAGAAAATCAAATATTTTCAACTGACCTCGACTAGGATCGAACCCACAATCTTACCTTATGCTGTACTGTCCACCGTCTATGCCTTTACCCACTGCACCACCGATTTGCTGGCCGAACCTCTGTTCAGAATTTCTAGTCTTTACTATTCCCTTAGTTTCATATATAGGTCAACCGGACTGAGGTATGCCGGACTCTGAGGACTTCCATAGCTGTGGAAGCGCCCATAGTCCGCCAGATGCCATGGTCCGGGCCCTTATATAAGAAGAGACATTCCTGTCTAGATTTCAGTGACCCGGACTCCAACGATACCAGGACCCTGGTTTCTGCTGATAGGGGGACAATTGTTTCCGAGGAAGGACTTTCGTATCTGGATCTGGGTAGATACCATGGTCCCCGGACCCTCATATCTGGCGGACCACGGTTGCTTCCACACCGGAACAGTTTTTGAAAAAAATATGCTGTGCTGTTGTACATCGATTTCTGATGTAATGTATATCCGTTTAATTGTAATTTGCTACAGGTTTCTTCGTCCAGATGAGCTACAGATATACCAGGTAGGTCTGCCAGATAGTTTAATCAGCTAAACGACGGACCCCTCGGCTCTTGGCGCCAGCCATTCATAATGTATTCAATTTGTACCAAGATGTCAGGAACACCAAGCAGTCAAGTGACAAATATACAGATTATCAACATTTTTCCAATTAGAAATGGCCCCTAAGGTTTCCGTCCATTCAGAGAAACCGGTATTCATTACATAAGTCTTTTGATGCATCGATGATGTATACCAAATTTTACATCGAGCATTTGAACGGTACCAGAGATAGAGATCATTAATGGTTCGCACAAATTATAGATAGTAACCCATCCTTCTCGCCACTCAGAGGAACTGATGTGGTTATTCATTGCAAGTCTCTTCATACATCAATGCGGTATACCAAGTTTCGTATAGAACACTTGAACGGTATCAGAGATATAGATCGTTAATGAATTTCCATAAATTAAAGATGGCCGCCCATCCTTTTCGCCACTCAGATGAACTGATGTGGTTATTCATTGTAAGTCTCTTCATACATCGATGCTGTATAGAGCATTTCATTGGTATCAGAGATATATATCATTAAACATTTTGCATAAATTAAAGATGGCAGACAAAGTCTCCACCGAATCAGGGAGACTGGTTTGGTCATTCCTTTGAAGTGTCGTGATGCATCGATGATCCATACTATGTTTCACACTGAACAGCAAAATGGTACCCGGGATACACAAGATTAATGGTTTAGCATAAATTAAAGATGGCCGCCACAGTTTCCAACCGATCGGGTACAGATTCAATAGGGTTTTGGGTTACGAGCACATGGGTGTGCACTTCAAGTTTGGTGTGCCTAGGGTAAGTCGTTCTAAAGATATCTTGGTAACGAGAAAGCTGTGATGGTTTCGCATAAATTAGAGATGGCCGCCAAAGTTTTCAACCAATCGGATCCAGATTCAACAGGGTTCTGGGTCACGAGCATATGGATGTGCACTGCAGGTGTGATGTGCCTAGGGTAAGTCATATCTTGTTAACGAGAAAGGTGTGACGGATAGACGGCCAGACGGACGGACGGCCAGACGCTCCGACGGACGTACATGACGACGACAATACCCTTCAAACAAATTTTGCCGAGGTGTAATAAAAACAGTTCACTCCTTCTTAGTTGAATTGTATCGAACTTTCAAACGCACATGTACATGTTGAGAGGTTGTGAGGAGCAGTAGACTTTATTTGCTTGAATGACGAAACTATGGTTTATACGAGTATGATTGTTATGTGGATATAACCACCAACATCCATAATGTTCCGTGAAATACACTTTATCAAAAAAAAAAAAAAGTTTGAGGCTTTAACAGCAACCACAAAGCACAGCCAGGTAGGCGGAAGACGCCGAGCGGAGCCTTTTGTACCCCCAAGAGCGAGTCAATACTCCTAGAGGTGAACTATCTGTTGTGAATGACGTTTTGGCCCTATCTAATTCTACGATCCGATTCCGAGAGGTCCGCCATTACTTGGCTCTATGTACGACCAGTAAGTGAAAGCTTATGACTTTTTCCAGACGGATGGTCACTTTCTTTGCACGGAGCATTCTCATTCGTCTTCAAGGCAAACAACTGACACAACTGGCTTTCACAATGATTTTAAACAGGAAACCCCTCCCGAGACTAACTATGTCGAACTCCAGGAAGGGGGGGGGGGGGGGTGAATACGGGAAGACATGCAGAATCGCCAGAATTTTTCTTGTGTATTACAACATTTTATACGTCGCGTTCTTCCGCGAATCGGTCAGGATGTGTTCACGAGCTCAACGTGCGTTATATCTCTCAAGATCTGTCCATCTTCTTCCCAACTGCTCGTGCAGAAAGATGCTGACGTGCCGTTCAAAGCATACTGGGCCACAAAACATCTCGCGGAACAGACACCAGGCGTGGTGTCACCATCCACTATAATGCCAACCATACCGGTGAACGGATCGCTGATCAACGCCTCCCTCTGTACGACTTTACCATCATCGGCAAGCGAGCCACCGTATTCCAGTTCCACGACAGCCCCTGAAACGGATATGACTGTAGGCCTACGTTCAATGCTGACATCCATAGCTACAGTCGCTACAACGACCGTGAGCACCGAAGCCTTACGCCAGGAGACGCAAAAGAACCTGGAGTATCGAGGCGTTGAGGTACGTCTACATTCTTGAGCCGTACCACGCTCAAGATCGTTCGCACCGACACACTCTTGACGGATCCGTCGAGTATGATAGGCATGTCCTCGCCCGCCAGAAAATATCTTTGCCGAATGCAAGCTCATTTTAAAAATGTGGAAGGCAGTCGTGACGACATCGGTTCCACTATGCAATGATAGATTGAAGAACACAACTTTCTTACAATCCCGACGGATGTTTATCGGCAGTATGCTCGGGCACATGATACTAATCAGCATCACCATTCTACGATGGTACATGAGCCACGGCCACGAGGTCACTCGGGTGTATCAAATCAGGGAGTTTACCCCCGATGCCTGTTACGAGGCTTTGGTGACGCCGTGACCACAGCCCGCCGTGGAAGGAAAGCGGGCCCAGATGAATCTGGAGAAAATTAGCCGCCAATCTAGACTCGCACGTCAACGTCTGCATCTGTGATATCAAGGGAGCCCACAGGCGCATCATCGCCCCGTGATCGACGACATTGACAATTACAACACAAATAAGGGAAGTGGAAAGAGATGCCGGCATACTGGCAGAGCCACATGACTTCACAGTATAGTCTTCCGGTTAACCTATTCTAAAGCACATACCAAGAATATAACGATTCGTGATATGTGTTGTATCTCAGGTACGCTTTTATTGTACCTGTTCATGTGGCAACTTGGATGATATGACCACACGGCCCCTAGTACAGGCATAAGCGGTATTAGATACAAATCTAGAGAGCTATGATGGATATGATCTGACAACTCGTATATTAGTAATTGGTGAGCTGTTTCGCTGTGACAACTCGTACACTGGAAATTGGTGTGCTGTATCGTCGTCAGATGAAAATGACAGCATTACAAGACCTACAAAGTCACTTGCGCCAAAAAGCCAATTGACTACAATCCCTATTTCCAGATCAGATGCATGGTCTCCCAGTACACCAGAATGCTGGAATTTTTGTATGATTTTGAGCTCGTCCTTTTCGACCCGATTAGTTGGCAATACATTTAGCTGAATCCGGATTCTGCCTACATGGGTATTGCTAGCACCGACTGGGAGTCTCCGAATAATCCAGAGCTGAGGATCCGTTACGAAGCGGAACGCCATTTGTGCTTGCCTCTGCCGGATAACTACGCTTTCAATAAACGGACTCTCGGTCTCTTCAATCTGAGTGGACCGAGGATGCCACGATTGCCCGAGTGGGAACCACAGCGACCAGAGCATCTGCCATCCCCTGTACCTCAGCGTCCTCCAGTCCTCGTGAGCGCCAGCGGGACCAAAAAAGGGGTTCATACCGTTCAGTTCCAGTTGGGATCGCACATCCAAAAGAGTGATGCGTTCACTTACTTTTACCCCAATCGACTGGACGATGGGATCACCGCGACGTATTGTCATATCTTAATTGCTAAGAGGTCGTAGATCATCCGATGACATACAGTAACTGATGTTTTTCACAACCGACATTTTTGTGAAAAACGTACCATATATGCCAATTTTGATCGTTTCAATCAGCTTTGGATGGCCGAGTGGTCTAAGGCGACAATCTCAACTATTAGTCCTGCTTGATGTGGGTTGTGGGTTCCAATCCCACTCATAAAACACACCATTTCGCAACGTGACATGTTAACCCGTTGTACACAATGCATACTGTGACTGTTATCAAACATTGTCATTGAAATATCTTACCGTAATTCAATGAACAACGTTTGAACAACAAGCCCCGAACATTTGAACATCGGAAAACTGTTCGATTCAGCTATTCACCAGCACATCCCGGTCTTCGACCTGGGCATACTATTCGAACATTTGCGCAACTGTGAGTAGGTTCATTCCACAATAACGTTGGATTAGATACAACAGGGTCTTGTAACATTTGGTTATTCCAACACAAGGTCTCCTTTCCTTCATCCATACTCAGGAAGGACCGACGACAGTCCATACAAATCAAAGCCCTCGCCCTTGTCTTTATCCAAGTACAACGCGACTCGATGTAGGTCAAGTGGTCCCTGTTGATGACGTACACCGCGGAATCACGTGAACTAGGGGAAAGACGTCTCAGGCAAAGATACGTTTAAAGGGGTCGGTGTCCACGGATTGTTCTCGAAAATTGTTGAGATCTGGTGCAAATTCATGTTAGTTGGAAGATGTCGCACAGAACGTCCCGGGTTTTGTCCCAGACAGAATGAAGCTGTCGAACTCAACTTAGCAGATCACTTTGATCGTATTTGGAAAATGTGCCTGACAGTGTGTTTCCAACTGCAAGTTAGTGTGAGCTGGTGGATATTTCACCTCTGCGGTTCGATTCTCCAGGGTGGAACCCTGGGAGTTTGTGAGTGAATCTGATCACCTGCTGTGATCTTCCTGATCGCAGTAGTTTTCTGTATTATTCGTTGCCATTCGGGGACGGTTGGCTTGGTTCGAGCGACACGCAATGCCTTGTCGTGACGGTTTGTGTAGTTTGCTGTGGGATGCCGCTCGGGCTGCTGCAGTGATTCCCCCGGGTGTGGGAGAGGTCACGTGGGCCTTTGCGCTGTGAAAGCAGGTCCTTAGAGGAGATTTATGCAGGGACGTTTTGCTGATATATTTCGGGTAAATATGTGTTCTCTATCTTGTATTTCCGTCCTATCATTGTTCGGAACTATCCCTCGGCAGAGTGTAGATGTTTCTAGTTGCATTTTGGCTATTTTGATACTAAATTTTAGTGTTTTAGAAGTTTGTCTCTGGACTTCCGCCTTGTACACATGTCGTGTGACCTATTTTTTTAGACCTGGTATTTTACCCGTAGTAACGGACTTGTAATGAGCTATAATGTTATTTGTCGACAGTTCTTGTTATTGGGACTAACGTTTAATGCTGTCGTAATCATACTGATATATGAAATACTGATATATGTGTGTGCTTGGGTATTTTTGGGGACAATTTAGCTGTCGTTCCTTTTCCCGCCATTTCGTGGAATGCCTGGGTCATGTAGTCACGTGGGTTTTGTTTACATCTTGTGCAGCTCGATTTATCAGGCTCCGCCATTCAGTTTTCTAGGCGTGTGTATGATAGGAACATGCCGTCCCTGAACGTATTAATTATTTTCTTATGCAGGCCATGCATACTGGAACAACCCCAGCGGCCTTCTGATTATTTGTCAGGTGTGAAATTGCTGTCTGCCTAGGTGGTGTACAGGGGTAAGCCATTCATTAAAAAGACTGTGTCATGCTACATGTATTACTATATAATTGATGTTAGAGCCACCTTCCCCCTGAATGATTTCTGTTTGAATATAATGTGATGAAACTTAATTGATAATTATATTTCCAATCGAATCATATTATTTCCCATACGAATCGAGTATCTAATGTAATTTACCTAATTTCTAGTGAATTTATTACATGTGGCTGCATACTCTGATCTCTCTATTATTGGTTATAAAGTCCCATACCCAAATTTTGTATTGAAAGTATACATGAAGTAATTATTATTAATTATAATTAGTCATGAATTTATTGATTCCTGAATTAGATGGTACTACATTATGAACCTGAAGGTCACATCTGGATTGAACCTAGTGTTCCGAACTTTTATGAGAAGCGTGTTAGGGTTAACCCATTCTCTTTGAATCTTGACCCTATTGTTATGTAACATTATTGATGAGGGTTAACCCATTCTTCCTGAATATTAACCCCGTCATTAACTTTATCGCTGTGTAAAGTAGTCCGTGTAGGTTAATGTGTTCGCTATGAATATTGACCATACGACCTGCATACATTTATGCGATTAACCCTTTACTTCCGTACCATAGATCACTATGTATATTTCTTCAGTGTTCGCCAGTTAGATGAATTAACTTGAGGGTAACTGGTACATAGGAAACTAATTCCTATTATTTCTGTTTTTCAGGGTCTTAATATCCCGCTATCGTAATTCTGCTGCAGTCCAAACTTATGTACCGTAATCTCATACTCACACCATCCGAAACTGTTTAATGGATACTCGTGGAATAATAAATAAACTGATGATACCCCATGTCAACTGAAAATATTGACTTATGTCATCTGTGGAAGTGAGTGAAATATTCCGAGTCCTACAATTGGCGTCGTGGACAGGATGGTGTTAAATGACAGAGTATGAACTTGGGTCGGATTGATGAGGATGAAACGAGACCTCCTGTATTCCGAAGGTGCATATTCCTATGGCAAACAGCAACAGACAATACTTGTGGGTGCTGTTAAATGGTGAAAGACTATTGTGCTGGTTATACTGCCGAGTCAAGACTATTGTGCTCGTTATACGGCCGAGTCAAGACTATTGTGCTGGCTATTCCGCCAGGTCAAGACTATCTGGTGCTGCTGAACTGACAGTCAAGTCCATCCAGTTCTGTTTTAATGACATTAAATTACATAGTCTGTCTCATGAAGATATAGGGAACATTGGATCAGGAGTTGAAATACAAGGACACAAACTGAATCATATTGGGTATTCCTCATAGATGGTATACTAGTGGAGAAGAACAATCTGAATGGGATATGCTTGGTATCTCTGTGAGGGAATGGTGTGAATGTGGTGTGACTGGATATACTTGTGGGTTATATAGGGGTTGGTCTATTTTAGAGATTTTCTACCTGAATGAGAATGGCTTACCTGTCATTACTGTGGTAGGGGTAACGGGTAGCGATACTGGTTCAAATGTTTCAAATATTTCAATGTACTTCATCCGCCCCCCCCAACCAGCAGTGATTTTCCAGTAGTATCATACAATTGTAGTACAGGTGCTTTGCCCAGAGACGGACGGTGTCGATAGATCCTAGGTTTCGAAATTGGTAGGTATTCCGAAGATTTCTATCCCCCCCCCCCACTCCTTGCAGGAGTTTCATATTTTTTTGTACAATTATTTTTCTTTCCATCCCGGGAAGGGGATAGAGCCTTTTAGTCTGGGTGGTGCGCTGGCAGCCTGTTCCTGCATCCCACAGCTTTGTATGCATACTTTTCGGGGTCGGGCATTGTCGTGATTCGTGTCGGTAAGTACACTGTGCATTATGGCGACTATGGAGGAGTTGACGCGACGATTGGGTGAACTTGACGCTAAGCTGACAGAGTCTATGGAAAGAGCTAAGGCCGCCGAAGTTGCAGAACAGGAGGATTTGGGTGAACCTCCACCTTCTCCATTGGTGGTTGAAACAGATTCTAGGAGGGCAGCGAGCCCAGATCCTGTGGTGCGGAGAAGTACCCGCGCGACAGCAGGTGTGCACAGTCACCCTTCTAGGTTACCCCGATCCGCTGTACAGCAGCAGATGACTAAATCTACGGAAGCAGCGCTGGTCACACCTGATGTCCTGACTGCTTTTAGCCAGAGTCACCTTTTATTTGCCCAGCTTCTTACTGGAGCGACTGAGCAGAAGTAACCGGATGTAGATGGTAGTATTATGCTGGACACCTGGAGACTGCCTCTCAGGCAGACCTGTGTGTTATATGGACTATATGGATATTGTAGCAGCATAGATGTTCGCTGTGGGACCAGCGAAAAACGGCCGGGAAGAGTGTGAGCTGGTGGATATTTCACCTCTGCGGTTCGATTCTCCAGGGTGGAACCCTGGGAGTTTGTGAGTGTATCTGATCACCTGCTGTGATCTTCCTGATCGCAGTAGTTTTCTGTATTATTCGTTGCCATTCGGGGACGGTTGGCTTGGTTCGAGCGACACGCAATGCCTTGTCGTGAGGGTTTGTGTAGTTTGCTGTGGGATGCCGCTCGGGCTGCTGCAGTGATTCCCCCGGGTGTGGGAGAGGTCACGTGGGCCTTTGCGCTGTGAAAGCAGGTCCTTAGAGGAGATTTATGCAGGGACGTTTTGCTGATATATTTCGGGTAAATATGTGTTCTCTATCTTGTATTTCCGTCCTATCATTGTTCGGAACTATCCCTCGGCAGAGTGTAGATGTTTCTAGTTGCATTTTGGCTATTTTGATACTAAATTTTAGTGTTTTAGAAGTTTGTCTCTGGACTTCCGCCTTGTACACATGTCGTGTGACCTATTTTTTTAGACCTGGTATTTTACCCGTAGTAACGGACTTGTAATGAGCTATAATGTCATTTGTCGACAGTTCTTGTTATTGGGACTAACGTTTAATGCTGTCGTAATCATACTGATATATGAAATACTGATATATGTGTGCGCTTGGGTATTTTTGGGGACAATTTAGCTGTCGTTCCTTTTCCCGCCATTTCGTGGAATGCCTGGGTCATGTAGTCACGTGGGTTTTGTTTACATCTTGTGCAGCTCGATTTATCAGGCTCCGCCATTCAGTTTTCTAGGCGTGTGTATGATAGGAACATGCCGTCCCTGAACGTATTAATTATTTTCTTATGCAGGCCATGCATACTGGAACAACCCCAGCGGCCTTCTGATTATTTGTCAGGTGTGAAATTGCTGTCTGCCTAGGTGGTGTACAGGGGTAAGCCATTCATTAAAAAGACTGTGTCATGCTACATGTATTACTATATAATTGATGTTAGAGCCACCTTCCCCCTGAATGATTTCTGTTTGAATATAATGTGATGAAACTTAATTGATAATTATATTTCCAATCGAATCATATTATTTCCCATACGAATCGAGTATCTAATGTAATTTACCTAATTTCTAGTGAATTTATTACATGTGGCTGCATACTCTGATCTCTCTATTATTGGTTATAAAGTCCCATACCCAAATTTTGTATTGAAAGTATACATGAAGTAATCATTATTAATTATAATTAGTCATGAATTTATTGATTCCTGAATTAGATGGTACTACATTATGAACCTGAAGGTCACATCTGGATTGAACCTAGTGTTCCGAACTTTTATGAGAAGCGTGTTAGGGTTAACCCATTCTCTTTGAATCTTGACCCTATTGTTATGTAACATTATTGATGAGGGTTAACCCATTCTTCCTGAATATTAACCCCGTCATTAACTTTATCGCTGTGTAAAGTAGTCCGTGTAGGTTAATGTGTTCGCTATGAATATTGACCATACGACCTGCATACATTTATGCGATTAACCCTTTACTTCCGTACCATAGATCACTATGTATATTTCTTCAGTGTTCGCCAGTTAGATGAATTAACTTGAGGGTAACTGGTACATAGGAAACTAATTCCTATTATTTCTGTTTTTCAGGGTCTTAATATCCCGCTATCGTAATTCTGCTGCAGTCCAAACTTATGTACCGTAATCTCATACTCACACCATCCGAAACTGTTTAATGGATACTCGTGGAATAATAAATAAACTGATGATACCCCATGTCAACTGAAAATATTGACTTATGTCATCTGTGGAAGGGAGTGAAATATTCCGAGTCCTACACTTGCGACCGATATCTATCCGGTTTCGAATCTGTTCAGTTATTAACCCTGAAGAACCTGTTTTGATCACTTTCATTGAAAACGCATCCATACAATAAAACATCTTGAGAATCATAGGTTCATGAAAATATAAATATCATTTCTGTATCTCCAGCCGCTTTCTTGTAACGTTTACCATAAAACATGTAACACTATTCCCCAGTGAGGTGTGAGAAACGTACTCTGTAAGCGAAGTGCACTGATTTCAACAGATTTCCCGGTGAATAGTGTTACACTTTTTTCAGTGAAGGTTATCATTATTGTATGGGTGCGTTTTCAAGGAAAATGGTCAAAACATATTGTCGGTATATTGCAGAAAATTCCCGGTGAATCGACATAATCTTTTGCAGTAAACTTTTCCGGTAAAGTTATCATCTGTTGATTGCCTTTTCCGTAGTTTTCAAATAATTTTTTCGCCGGAATAGGCTGCCCCCAATAGTACTTCTGAAAAAATACAGACAATGACTTTAGTTTGAAGACCATATATATTTCTCAGTGTATTGGTAGATCTGCAAGATGCCTTCGGTCTAATTCAGGCCTTTTATGAGACCAATGTACATATATATGATCACAGGGGCTTGTTACCGTTGTTAATTGGTTAATTATGTTAAGTTGAAGAGTGGGGGGGAGGGGGTCGAGGTCATGAAAAAGGGTCTTTCTTCACCATCTCGAACCCACCAATCAACATAAATAAGCAATTAACAATGCTAACGAGCCCCTGTGTATGTCATTACTCTTCCTATATCATTTCCGGCGGCGCAGCGCCGCCGGATATCTGAATTCAGTAAACATGGGAGCGGCCATCTTGATATTGGACGAGTAACAGGTGTTTTCTCGAGCCATACTTCGCAGACGTGCCGTGGAGTGATCCAACTAGTTTCATATCGTAAAACGATAGGATTGTATCACCCGTCCGTGATTAACACATAAATATTATAATTCTGTTATAATGAATTCATCGAATAAATGTCCTTTAGTACTATTTTATTATGGCTGAGAGACCAAATCGATGACCATACATGATCAAGTTATTCACCTGTACGTCTGCAGCAAAATGTTTGAGATTGAACTGCGAGTTACTAAAAACTCGAAACAGTAAAACACGCGGATCGGATTGATGTGTAGAGAAAGTCAATCTAGGCTTAATTTACAATGACACACATCGATATAAAGAAATAGTGGCTTGATGATGGGTCCCATATAATGCCACAAGGCGAACTCTTACATAAGGCTATATGAAGTGACTTAATACGTCAACCAGAGAACATTACTTTCAAAGTCCTAGTTGGACATGCGGTTCATGTGCACATTTTGCCAGCAAGCACTTTAACTTCCGGCTAACCCCATACTTTCCAGATGAGTCCTTGCACGAACTACATTAGTCAAACCTTTAATGAAAACAAAGAAATCGACGTTTTTTGTCGGGTTTACCAAGGGTAAACCCTACATTAGTATCACTCTTCAGTTTTTCTTTTTTCTTCTGCACATGTGTAGTTTTGATCTCCTGCCCGAAGACTGTTCTCATTTGATGCCCCTTACAACATTCATAAAAAAGTATCGTTCTTCTGTCTGACAGTCATAAACATATTTACAATGCACGGTAGCTTGTGCATTTAACTTGATAATGTGAACATTATCGCAGTAAAGTTGATCTTTCCAATTTCTTTTAAAATTTGCCTTGCCATTCTATTTTATCCGGTATCATTTGTTACGGCGAGAAGGGTCATTCTCCACGGTCCATTCTCCACACCCGATGTTGATCAGATCTATCGTTGTTCAGATCAGGCAGTTCGTCTTTGAACAGTGATTGTGGTTAAGTTTATTATTTATCACAGATGAGTTCTTTTCAAAAGCTTACTTCTCTGATAAAATTCGTAATTATCTGATAATCAAAGTTGTGCGTCAACAACCTGACTGTGTGGGGAGTGATAGCACACCGACAGGCGACAGTGTCCCGTCCAGTCTTGAAGAAGAATTTTTTTGCAGGAAATAAATGACGGTGGAGTTGATATATCTGGGGGTGTTAAAAGCGAAACAGTCTTGGAGCTGAAGCAATCTTGAGTTGATCTATTTTGCTGAAAACGGGAGTTGAAACAGGTATTGAAAACAGGAGTTTGAAACAGGTGTTGAAACAGGTATTGAACTGAAAGAAAAAAATTGAACCATACACAGTAAACTACTGCATAGGCCTATAGCAAAATGGGAGTTTCTTTGGAACAGTATAGACTTTGCATCGGCAAACATAATATTATTTGCCACTCTATACAAACTAAGTTATCACAGCTTATGCTTCCAATTATCTATGCATTTCTACATTACTATATCTTAAACGCCACAGTGAATACAATTCAAGTAAACCCGACATCAGTAATCAGCGGGATTCTTTTCTTATTTGTGAATCTTCTTTAACCGTGCTACGCTCATTTAATCAGCGGAATTCTTTTCTTATTTTTAAATCTTCTTTTAAGCTTGCAACGCTCATTTAGTCAGCAGGATTCTTTTCTTATTTGTGAATCAATCTTCTTTACCTAGCTACGCTCATTTAATCAGCTGGACTCTTTTCTTAATTGTGAATCGTCTTTAACTGGCTACGCTCATTTAACCAGCGGGATTCTTTTCCTAATTGTGAATCATCTTTAACTGGGTACGCTCATTTAATCAGCGGGATTCTGCTCTACGTGTGAATCGACTTTACCTAGCTACGCTCATTTAATCAGCGGGATTCTTTTCTTATTTGTGAATCAATCTTCTTTACCTAGCTACGCTCATTTAATCAGCTGAACTCTTTCCTTAATTGTGAATCGTCTTTAACTAGCTACGCTCATTTAACCAGCGGGATTCTTTTCCTAATTGTGAATCGTCTTTAACTAGGTACGCTCATTTAATCAGCGGGATTCTGCTCTACGTGTGAATCGACTTTACCTAGCTACGCTCATTTAAGCAGCGGGATTCTTTTCCTAATTGTGAATCGTCTTTAACTAGGTACGCTCATTTAATCAGCGGGATTCTGCTCTACGTGTGAATCGACTTTACCTAGATACGCTCATTTAACCAGCGGGATTCTTTTCCTAATTGTGAATCGTCTTTAACTAGGTACGCTCATTTAATCAGCTGGACTCTTTTCTTAATTGTGAATCGTCTTTAACTAGATACGCTCATTTAATCAGCGGTATTCTTTTCTTAATTGTGAATCGTCTTTAACTAGCTACGCTCATTTAATCAGCGGGATTCTTTTCTTATTTGTGAATCGTCTTTACCTAGCTACGCTCATTTAATCAGCTGGACTCTTTTCTTTTACTTGTGAATCGTCTTTAACTTCTTTTGTACTATTTGTCTTTAATCTTCTTTTGTACTATTTTTGAATTCTTTAGCTTGCTACGCTCATATAATCAGCGCGATTCTGCTCTACGTGTGAATAATCTTCTTTAGGCTTGCTACGCTCATTTAATCAGCGGCATTCTGCTCTACGTGTGAATCTTCTTTAGGCAAGCGCTCAGCGGGATTCTTTTCTTAATTTTGAATCTTCTTTTTAAGCTTGCTACGCTCAGCAGGATTCTTTTCTTTTTGTGAATATTCTTCTGCACTATTTTTGAATTCTTTTCCTATTTGTGAATCTTCTTTACCTAGCTATGCTCGTTTAATCAGCGGGATTCTTCTCTATTTGTGAATCTTCTTTAACTAGCTACGCTCATCTAATCAGCAGCATTCTTTTCTATTTGTGAATCGTCTTCTGCACTATTTTTGAATTCTTTACCTACTAACTACTACGCTCGTTTAATCAGCGGGATTCTTCTCTTATTTGTGAATCTTCTTTAGCCGTGCTACGCTCATTTAATCAGCGGGATTCTGCCCTGCGTGTGAATCGTCTTTACCTCTAGCTACGCTCATTTAATCAGCGGGATTCTTTTCTTATTTGTGAATCTTCTTTAGCCGTGCTACGCTCATTTAATCAGCGGGATTCTTTTCTTAATTTTGAATCTTCTTTTTAAGCTTGCTACGCATTCTTTCCTATTTCTTTTGCACTACTACGCTCATTTAATCAGCGGGATTCTTTTCTTATTTATGAATCTTATTTTCCTAGCTATGCTCGTTTAATCAGCGGGATTCTTCTCTTAATTGTGAATCTTCTTTAAGCTTGCTACGCTCATTTAATCAACGGGATTCTTTTCTTAATTTTAAACCTTTTTTAAGCTTGCTACGCTCATTTTAATCAGCAGGATTCTTTTCTTTTTGTGAATCTGTGCTTCTTTAACGGTGATACGCTCATTTAATCAGCGGGATTCTTTTCTTAATTTTGAATCTTCTTTACCTATCTACGCTCGTTTAATCAGCGAGATTCTTCTCTTAATTGTGAATCTTCTTTAAGCTTGCCACGCTCATTTAATCAACGGGATTCTTTTCTTAATTTTGAACCATTTTTTAAGCAGGATCTTTTTGTGAATCTGTGCTTCTTTAACGGTGATACGCTCATTTAAACAGCGGGATTCTCTTCTATTTGTGAATCTGTGCTTCTTTAACGGTGATACGCTCATTTAAACAGTGGGATTCTTCTATTATTTGTGAATTATGTTCAAATCGCTTTTCGTCCGTGGTCCGTCGTCCGTCCGTCCGTCGTCCGTTCGTAAACAATTCTTGTTATCGCGATTTCTCAGGAACTACTTCATGGATGTTTCTCAAATTTGGTACACAGGTTCCCCTTGGGGTCTAGTTGTGCAAGATACCATTTTTGGTCCGATTCGAAACCTTGTTATCGCGATTTCTCGGGAACTACTGCATAGATGTTTCCCAAATTCGGTACACAGGTTCCCCTTGGGTCGAGTTGTTGAACTTGATTTACTAATTATTTTACCTATTCATATTTGAACAATTACTCATTGTTTCACCATACCTCATTTCTGTTACCCTTACTCAATATTTTAAGCATGATCATGATGACGTCACTGATCCTGGTCTTGACACTTATGCGGCTTGTGTTATATTATTATGTTTTACTATCTTCATTGTATATGATGTCACTTGGTCAGAGAACAAGGCGAACAAATTTATTTTGATGTGACTATTTTTATTTACATTTATCTTACATAGAATTGAATTCCTGCTTCCAAAGTGGCTGTGTAGCACGAAGCAGAATAATTGTTCACCATATTTGACAAACACAGAATGAATGAGTTAGTTA